>CAJFCP010000678.1:74059-85019 GCA_904066005.1 Synergus itoensis | reverse complement strand
AAATATTAAACTATTTTATTACTTTTATTCTAAAGCGGTAGGATAAACAATATTTTTAGTTTTCAAAACGATCTGACAATTGAAATTTATAATAAATTTATTTCAAAAAATGTAAAACTATCGAAAAGCTCAAAAAAAAAATCTTCTAATATTCTATCTTATCTTTTAATATTCAATCAAATTAGTCATTTTTTTCAAAAAAATAAAAAAAAAATAAAAAATAAAAAAAAAATAAAATAAATAAAAAAAAAGTATAAACTATAGTTATAAACCTTCCTTGAGCTTCAACGAATATATTGTAAAAGATTTCATTAAGATCGGTTGAACGGTTTAGCAGTCTATAGGGAACGCACGGACAGACATTCACTTTTATATATATAGAATAGATAGATAGATTAAAATGAAACATGAAACTTGTCAAAAATGTATGTTTAACGTTTCCAAGGTCATTGACTGTTCATCAGAAATCTAAACTTTTCTTTCCTTCAATTTTAGAACTTCAATGCCAGAGAGACGGAAACTACGATCAATCACTTTACCATTAATAGACCATGCAGTATGTGCAAATATTTACAGAGGCCACTTTGAAATTTTAGATATACATCTTTGTACTCTAGATACAAATAAATGTTGTGGGATTACTGATACTGGTGCTCCTTTAGTTATTAACAATATGTTGGCTGGGATTTTCATTTGGAAAGGACAGAGAAGAAACAAACTGAACCCCGAGGTTTTTATAAGTGTGCAGAATCCTACCTACGAAGAATGGATCCACCAAAATGCTCTCCTAATGTGAATTTGTTAAAAATTCTCTGATTCATAGCGAATATTTGCTGTTTGAAGGAGCTGTTCACTCTTAACACAACTGGTCAATCAGACAAATGGTTCTTTTTACTTCTTTTCTTTTCAACGTCGTAAAATGGAGTAAATTCAGTAAATAGATAAAATAAAAATGTATATTCCCATAGCAATCACGTAACATACATATCGTGAATGTTAATGTATCTTCGATGTAATGTAATGTGTCTTCGATTGTAAATGACGACCGATTTGTAAAAATTATCCATCTGATATTCTGTTCTTTGCACAAATTAAAAGAAGTACAATATCAGCATCTGAACTGTGAAATATAGTGTAATAATGAAAAAAAAAATATATATGTATCTATTAATCCTATGTGACATTTTCTGTCGAGGAATTCTCGGTACTTTACCTGGCAGGAATATCAGTAAGTAAAAATGACATGCGCTACATAAAAGTATCTGGAGTAATACAGAAACGACTAATTTCTATATAAGAATATTATTAGAAAACACTACAGGGAGACTGATTTATCCAATACTTGCAGGCGAGTCATCGGATTTTCTCGTTCGCAAAAAACGTATAATTAATCACGAGGAGGGTGGAGATGCTCCTGCAAAGATTAGAACTGTTCCGTACTTGGTTTCCATTCAAATATTAACTGAAACTACTCATTGCGCATGCGCTGTGCTATCGCATTATACTATTATCACTGCTGCCACCTGTAATTTCCAACATTTTTCAAACTACGAAGTTCAGTCTGGTTCAGGATATGCACATCGTAGTAAAAAGCACCAAGTAACATCGGCAGTATCACATTACGGCAATGCTCCTTATGAGACTTTTGATGGGATTTCTTTGCTGATCCACCTTTCACTTTTGGTCGAGTAACTACCAACATACCTTTGCTCGCTGGGCCTTTACCCACAGGTACACATATATACAGGTATATATATATATATATATATATATATATATATATATATATACACACTGAAATAAAAACATTATCATACAGAAATTTTTGTGGAATTATTGCCAGATTGCCTTAGTTCTTGCTGTGGAAAACTAGCAAGGACTTCACAAGGTGCGCATCACGCTCTTGCTGGTAAACGCTTCACGTAATGAAATCTGGTCAATACCCCATCTAGACCCGTAAATATGTTTTCTTTATGATTAGAATAATACATTGCTTATATATTACTTAATAAAAAGTAGTTTATTCATAAATGCAGATCTTTATTTGATAAAATTTCGCATATTTGAGGGCTTCGAATACTATACAGTATAGTATTATGTTAATTGACGTTGCAATTCAGTATGATGTTTTCGATATACCTTGCTTCAAAAGAAATTATGTGGATTGTAGATAAGATAGATGGTTCTATCAGTTACATTAAGATAGCGTTACGCCTGATCCATTCAAGGTAGTCTGGTATTTGTGTGTTAATAAAAACATCAGGATTTATATTACGATTTTTCTCTCCTTTCCAAACATGAATCCCAGCGAGCTTATTGTCAATAACTAAAGGTGTACCGGTATCAAACTGGGCACATGCTTTTTGTGGATGATAAGTGCAAATATTTTTATCCGTAATACTAAAGTAACCATGGTAGATATTGGTACATGCTGAATGGTCCATTATTGGTATAGTGATTGATCGTAGTCTTCTATTCTTGTCCATCGGACGCCTGAAATTGGGCAGAAGAAAAACTTTTAGATTAGTGATTCAAGTCGATGAAATTTTAATATTGTAAAATAACAATACATTTAAAGCAAAAATTAAAATACCATTATTTGACAAATACAACATTTATGTTTCGATTATTTAATAGATATTTTGAAAAACTTACAAAAATGGATGACAATATCCCCAACCACTAACAGTACACATTATACCTGAATGTATAGGTCCTTCGTACAAAGATATGTATCCAACTTTCTGAGTAAAATTGAAAGGAGGATCAACGGTGACTAAGGCAATACCTTCGTGGTGATCAAGATGCGAACTGCGTCCAGTAAATGTTTCTTTTGATGTTAGATTGTGAGTTATACTGTAATGTACATATCCTGAACCAACGTGAATTTGGTATGCCGCGAAATTAAGTATAACACAGGAAGCAGCAGTTATGACACTATAATGCGACAGTATCGCACCTACGCAATGAGTACGACCAGATTGTCTAATATGTACAAGATACGGAGTATCTTCAATCAGCGTTATAGAATCTCCACCCGGTGCGTGATTAATTACACGTTTATTGCGTACGAGAAAATCTGATGATTTTCCTGTAAATATTTTTTAAAATTAGTAGGAAGATTCTACTTTATAGCCAATCAGAAATCAACTAGAGGAGAAAAAGCACTTCCGATTAGCTACGACGATGCGAAGAAAAATCTACTGCACAGCTCGCTGCACAGTACTATTGTAAATCTTTTTACAAATTGCGTCTGTAGTTCACTTACCTATCTCTTCGTCTGATGAAGACCCGATAATTCCTTGAGAAAAAATTCCACCAAGAATAAACAGGTGCAAAAATATTTTTTCTTTCATTTTTTACACTAAATTTCGCAATTCGGATGATGATTAAACTGCTTCTTTTACTTATTACAAAGAAAACGATACCAAATAAAAGATGTTTTGTAATGTTCGTCTTTTATAGTCTTACTTTACTTGCTCAATTGTAATAAATAACTTGGACAATAAATGGCAACTTTTTATTACATTTTACACATTTTTTAATCTCTCTATGTATCTGACAACACATGTACGATAAAAAATTCAATAAAAATTGCCGTCAGTGATGATTCATATTAAGATAGTGTTACGTATGATCCATTCTCTGTAATCTAAGTTCTGGATGTTTAAAAAAACATCAGGATTTATTACTCCCGTAACTTCTCCTTTCCAAACATAAATCTCAACCAGCTCATTGTCCACAAATAAAGGAGCACCTTCATCAGTGTGGGCACAGGATTTTTGTGCACAATAAGTACAAATATGTTTATTTGTAATTTCAAAGTGTCCCTGATAAATACGTTGACATACTGTATTGTTCATTATCGGTAACGTTATTGATCGAAGTCTTCGGGGTACTCCACTTATAGGTATGAAATAGGGAAGTTTGAAAAAAAATCCAATACACATATTACAAGTTTTTAAAGTATATTTTTAACATTTATTTGTATTTCATATATATTATTGGTAACTTACACTAATGGATACCAGACTCCCCATCCACTTACGGTAGCCAGTGTACCTTCCGTTAAAGTTTCTTCGTGAAAACTTATTTGTCCATGTTGTTTAATGTTTACAATGTAGGGAAGCGCTTCAATCCTTTTTACATTGCCTCCATTTTCTTCGTAATGAAATACACGTTTTTTTCGAATGAGAACATCCGATGATTCCCCTGCAAGGATTTGATGAATACATCTCTGAAGATCAATCAGCTTTATTATATAGATGCGTATATAATAAATATATATATATATATATATATATATATCTATATCTATATCCGGTATATACATACATCCGGTGTTGTAAGTTGTCAAGAATAACTATTAAGTAAATTAAACATGACTACAAAACCATTATTTTTAATGAATGGATACATGCATCACTTATTAAAAGATTTGTCTTTTCTTCAACTTCAGAAGACCAATGGCTGTCTCACAGAGACTACGATCAATGACTGTACCAGTAATGAACCATGGAGAGTGTCAAAATATCTACCGAAATATTTATCCAATTTCCGATAAACATATTTACACATACGATCCACTAAAAGGATGTGCCCTTAAAGATGTTGGTACTCCTTTGGTTTTTAATGGAAAGCTGGTTGGGATTCACTCATGGAAAGGACAAGTTGCACATGAGAGAAATCCTGATGTTTATATAAACGTACAACTACATCCAGAATGCTATTTTAATGTGAATATGCTGACACCAAATTATCTATTATCGAATAGTCAATGATTTAAGTAGTTTAAAGTTCACTGCTAACAATAAACTGATCTAGAATGAGAGACATTAGAGTTCAGTAACTGCCCAAATTATTCTATCCTACAACTATCTTATATCTACATATTTTGTGTTGATTAACCCTAATTTAAATAATTCATATACCTAGAGTAAGCAAAAAATTTATTTATACTTTTGGACTATTTAGGTAAACCAGAACTTCTAATGAAACGCGAGAGAGACAAATCAATGGTTGATCCTAATCACCCAACCAGATATATTTGGATATTGAAATTGCCCCTTTGACCTGATGCCGTGCGAACTCTTTTCTTTCTGCGCGAAGAGAAAGCTATGGTTGGGCCAACCATATGTATTGAAAAATATGGGGCAACCATATCTATGGTTGCTACAGCCATAGTTTGATCAGCGCAACCATTCAATTGCTTAGCTTATCTATTTTTTTGGTTGCACTGATCAAACTATGGTTGCGTTGACAAAACTATGGTTGTACCAACCATAGATATGGTTGCCCCATATTTATCAATATATATGGTTGGCCCAACCATAGCATTTCTCTCCGTGCGGTTACAATTCCATGCAATACATGATACCAGGAATCCCTAGATTTTCCTAATCTACGAGGATTGAACGTACATTTCTGCATCCGCTTTTATTAATCGTAACACGATTCCGGAATGGGACTTCCAGTGTACTATCTTTTAAAACAAAATATAAATGTTTCTTTATAGAACTAAATAAATGTTTGATACTTAATTACTTGATTAAAATTAAGTAATTAATACTATTATTAGTATTAGTATTAACTAATACTACTTAATTAAAAAAAAAAAAAAACAATAAAAGTATAGACATTTTTCGCTCTGTACACAAATTTATATCTATAAGAAATATGCACAATTTCGATCCAACAATATAGAATACTTTTTTTTTTGTATATTGGGAAAATTTTATGTGACATTTAGCCATAAAATGTCTAAAAATAAGCCTATATAACTATGTTTCCAGCTGCACGTTCAGTTATCATAAGGAATAACTTCCTTATCACAACCACATTTATTTTATCATATGATTTAATGAATCATATATTAATGCTTTAGATTAAAATTGTTTGCTTCACCTTACGAAATAATTTCTTTGTGTAAAAGCTTCAGCAATATGTTAATCGTAGAGCAAATAAAATATGAATATGATAGGATAACGTTAATAAAAATCGTTTGCTTTTGTGTAGTTTTTAGTACAGCAACAGAGTAAAGCATTTCATCATCTGAATTGTGAAATTTACTGCATTAAATGGCAGTAAAAATATATTTTCATATGTTAATTCTTTGCAGCATTATTTGGCAAAGAATTCCCGAGACTTTATCGGAACATGATGTCAGTAAGTACTCCCTAAATTTGAAACAGTAAAAATACCACTGATTGAAACAGTGAATTTTGTGATAACTGGTAAGACAGCAAAGTTTACTGATTTGTCAGTGGACAAAAAGTACTAAAGTGAATAGATATACTCATTTTTCTATTTTTTAATATATAAGAAATAAAATAGGTTTGTTTTTTGTATCAAATAGTTTTTTAAAGATCCTTTTTTCTAGACATTATTACCTGTAAAATTTTTTAGTGGCAGTGAGTGGGGGGGGGTTTAAATGTTCACTGGAATTTCAGTGGCAAATTACTGATTGCCAGATAAAGACTTACTGGATGTTTCAGAACAAATCTACTGGAACTAACAGTAGAAAATTACTGGTTTATCCAGTTAAATTTGTCTTACAGATAAAACAGTAATACTTACTGGCGCATACAGTTACTTTTTACTGATTCACAGTGGAAGTCCAGAGACTGTCGGAAACAGTGAAATTTTACTGTGAATCAGTGAGTTTTTACTGTTTCAAATTTAGAGAGTATAATATCCGATATATGAATGTATCTAGTCATTTTTGGATGAAAAAAAGTCCAGCATTTGTATTACTGAATGAAGTGCGTCTATGCATGATGATTGATTGTACATTGTTTTTGCTTTAGTTTCCTTTTTCCATATCTAAAGAAATATTTTGAAAGGAAAATTCTTTAACAGTAAAAGAAATCGTTTAACAGTCAATGAACTGTTTTTAGAGTGTGGTTCAGGCGCGCACCCAGAAATCGTGTGTCTTTCTTCAATGCTTGGAAAACAAAGGACAAAGAGGGAGTCGCGACCCCCCTTTTGTCCTTTGTTTTCCAAGCATTGAAGAAAGATACACGATTTCTGGATGCGCCCCTGGTGTGGTTATATTAATTGCACTTTTGAGGTATGATTATAAGTATGGAAAGTCATTGACATATGGGAGGGACATCAAAACTGAAACTTTGTGAAAATGACCCATCTATATAATAAAGCTGATTGATGTTCAGAGATGTATTCATAAAATCCTTGCAGGGGAATCATCGGATGTTCTCATTCGAAAAAAACGTGTATTTCATTACGAAGAAAATGGAGGCAATGTAAAAAGGATTGAAGCGCTTCCCTACATTGTAAACATTAAACAACATGGACAAAACAATTGCGTAGGTACTATTATGTCGCATTATTCTGTCCTCACTGCTGCTATTTGTGTTACATTTCATATATCGGCGTACCAAGTTGAATCTGGTTCAGGATACCAACACCGTAGTAAGAATCACTACGTAACATCTAAATCAACATATTACGGCAATCCTCCACATGGATATTACGACGGTATTGCCTTGCTTACTATTGATCTTCCTTTCGTGTTTAGTCGAACAACTAGACAAATAAGTTTTCACGAAGAAACTTTAGCGGAAGGTACACTGGCTACCGTTAGTGGATGGGGAGTCTGGTATCCATTAGTGTAAGTTATCAATAATATATATGAAATACAAATAAATGTTAAAAATATACTTTAAAAACTTGTAATATGTGTATTGGATTTTTTTTCAAACTTTCCTATTTCAGACCTATAAGTGGAGTACCCCGAAGACTTCGATCAATAACGTTACCGATAATGAACAATACAGTATGTCAACGTATTTATCAGGGACACTTTGAAATTACAAATAAACATATTTGTACTTATTGTGCACAAAAATCCTGTGCCCAGACTGATGAAGGTGCTCCTTTAGTTGTGGACAATGAGCTTGTTGGGATTTATGTTTGGAAAGGAGAAGTTACAGGAGTAATAAATCCTGATGTTTTTTTAAACATCCAGAACTTAGATTACAGAGAATGGATCATACGTAACACTATCTTAATATGAATCATCTCTGACGGCAATTTTTATTGAATTTTTTATGGTACATGTGTTGTCAGATACATAGAGAGATTAAAAAATGTGCAAAATATAATAAAAAGTTGTCACTTATTGTCCAAGTTATTTATTACAATTGAGCAAGCAAAGTAAGACTATAAAAGACGAACACTACAAAGCATCTTTTATTTGGTATCGTTTTCTTTGTAATAAGTAAAAGAAGCAGTTTAATCATCATCTGAATTGCGAAATTTAGTGTAAAAAATGAAAGAAAAAATATTTTTGTACCTGTTTATTCTTGGTGGGATTTTTTCTCAAGGAATTATCGGGTCTTCATCAGACGAAGAGATAGGTAAGTGAACTATAGACACAATTTGTAAAAAGATTTACGATAGTACTGTGCAGCGAGCTGTGCAGTAGATTTTTCTTCGCATCGTCGTAGCTAATCGGAAGTGCTTTTTCTCCTCTAGTTGATTTCTGATTGGCTATAAAGTAGAATCTTCCTACTAATTTTAAAAAAATATTTACAGGAAAATCATCAGATTTGCTCGTACGCAATAAACGTGTAATTAATCACGCACCGGGTGGAGATGCTTTAACGCTGATTGAAGATACTCCGTATCTTGTACATATTAGAAAAACTGGTCGTACTCATTGCGCAGGTGCGATATTGTCGCATTATACTGTCATAACTGCTGCTTCCTGTGTTCTACTTAATTTATCGGCATACGAAATTCTCGTTGGTTCAGGATATGTACATTACAGTATAAATCACAATCTAACATCGAAAGAAACATTTCATGGGCGTAGTCCGCATCTTGATCAAGACGGTATTGCCTTAGTCACCGTTGATCCTCCTTTCAATTTTACTCAGAAAGTTGGATACATATCTTTGTACGAAGGACCTATACACTCAGGTATAATGTGTACTGTTAGTGGTTGGGGATTTTGTCATCCATGTTTGTAAGTTTTTCAAAATATCTATTAAATAATCGAAACATAAATGTTGTATTTTTCAAATTATGGTATTTTAATTTTTGCTTTAAATGTATTGTTATTTTACAATATTAAAATTTCATCGACTTGAATCACTAATCTAAAAGTTTTTCTTCTGCCCAATTTCAGGCGTCCGATGGACAAGAATAGAAGACTACGATCAATCACTATACCAATAATGGACTATTCAGCATGTACCAATATCTACCGTGGTTACTTTGGTATTACGGATAAAAATATTTGCACTTATCATCCACAAAAAGCATGTGCCCAGTTTGATACTGGTACACCTTTAGTTATTGACAATAAGCTCGCTGGAATTCATGTTTGGAAAGGAGAGAGAAATCATAATATAAATCCTGATGTTTTTATTAACACACAAATACCAGACTACCTTGAATGGATCAGGCGTAAAGCTATCTTAATGTAGCTGATAGAACCATCTATCTTATCTACAATCCACATAATTTCTTTTGAAGCAAGGTATATCGAAAACATCATACTGAATTGCAACGTCAATTAACATAATACTATACTGTATAGTGTTCGAAGCCCTCAAATATGGGAAATTTTATCAAATAACGATCTGCATTTATGAATAAACTACTTTTTATTAAGTAATAAATAAGCAATGCATTATTCTAATCATAAAGAAAACATATTTACGGGTCTAGATGGGGTATTGACCAGGTTTCATTACGTGAAACGTTTACCAGCAAGAGCGTGATGCGCACCATGTGAAGTCCTTCCTAGTTTTCCAGAGCAAGAACTAAGGCAATCTGGCAATAATTCCACAAAAATTTCTGTATGATAATGTTTTTATTTCAGTATATATATATCTATTTTACTGAATTCTTTCAAATAGAAAAGTACATTTAAAAGTATGGTACATAATTTTGTAACTCATAACTTCAAAACACAGATACCTCCCGAATAGAAATTTTGCTATGGCCCCGATCAGGCACAGATTGGCGAATCTGGACCCGATCAGGTCCAGATCAGGGCCAGGTTTGGAAATTTCTACACGGGCTATATTATAACCAGTACTAAAAAAATGTTTGTATGCGTAAGATATAATAAAACGGTTATCTAATAATGTATACTTTTGTTTCACCACCTTGATTCGCGAAACGCAAAGATTATAAAGTTTGATTATAAAAGACAAAAAATATTCAAAATTTTCCATTAGGTTTCGTCTTTAGTATAGCAGTTGAACGAGATAGAATTTCAACATTTGGACTGCGCAATTGAATGAAAAAATGGCGAAATATGCATATTTGCATCTCCTGATTGTTTTTTGCTTTTTGTATCAAGGAATTATTGCGAGTTTATCAGCCAGTGATATCAGTAAGTAAAATGACATCTGTTACAGAAATTACTTGGGATAAAGCTATAGTGTAAAACTTTATTGAGAGATTAATTTGTAAAATACTTGCAGGGAATTCATCAGATTTTCTCGTACGCAATAAACGTGTGATTAATCACGAGCCGGATGGACACGCTTTAGCGAGATTTACAGATATTAACTACATGGTAAATATTAGGTATAAATTTCGAATGTATTGTGCAGGTGCTATACTGTCACAATTCATTGCTATTACTGCAGCTACCTGTGTTCAACAACACTTACCGGAATACCAAGTTCACGCTGGTTCAGGATATATACAACGCAGTAAAGTTCACAATATAATATCGAAGTTAGTCCACTACGGCGATCCTCCACATGAATTTTACGACGGCATTGCCTTGATCAATGTTGATCCTCCTTTCGTATTTGGACCAAACGTTTTTCTCATACGTATGCACGTAGAACCTGTACTCGCAGGTACACCGGTTCTTGTTAGTGGTTGGGGATACAACCACCCTACATCGTAAGTTATCTATTCAAATCATCTATAAGTTATCTATACAACAGATACAAGAAACATAACTGTAAAA
>CAJFCP010000678.1:47610-64059 GCA_904066005.1 Synergus itoensis | reverse complement strand
GGAGTAAAATTCACAATGTAACAGCGAAGTTAGTCCATTACGGCGATACTCCACATGAAATTCACGACGGCATTGCCTTGATCAATGTTGATCCTCCTTTCAAGTTTGGACCACACGTTTTTCTCATACGTATGCACGTAGAACCTGTACTCGCAGGTACACCGGCTCTTGTTAGTGGTTGGGGATGCACCCACCCTACATCGTAAGTTATCTACACTGAGAAAAATGTTTGGTTCGGACAACAAAACGTTTGGTTGCTATAGAAGCAACAAAAATTTTTGGTTGTGCCAACCAAATCTTGGTTCTTTTAACAAACCTGTTGTTGGCACAACCAAAAATTTTTGTTGCAACCAAAAATTGTTTGGTTGTGCCAACAACAAGTTTGTTGGAAGAATCAAGATTTGGTTGTGCCAACCAAATTTTTGTTGCTTCTATAGCAACCAAACGTTTTGTTATCCGAACCAAACAGTTTTCTCAGTGTATTCAAATAATCTGTAAGTTATCTATAAGTTATCTATACAATAGAAACATAACTGTAAAAAATTTATATTCTCCTTGATATTAGACGTTCGATGGGAGGACAAATGAAACTACGATCAATCGTTTTACCAATAATGAGCCATAGGGTGTGTGTAGCTACGTACGCAGATCACTTTAAAATTACAGATAAATATATCTGCACTTATGATGAACGAAAACTCTGTGCATTGTGTGATGTTGGTACTCCTTTAGTTATTGACAAATTGCTGGTTGGAATTCACGTTTATAAAGGGCAAGATAAGAATAGGAGAAATCCAGATGTCTTCATAGACGTACAAAATCCTCAATACAGTTCCTGGATCAGGGAACACACTTCACATTAGTATATGCACTTATATACTAAATAATTTATAAATAAAATGATCATAATAAATTAGACACGCTGGAATGATTTATTATATCAAGGAAGCTAGCTAGCGTAAGAATATAGCTTTAGCTATAACGAAATCACTTCTTAGCACAAATAATTTGGAAGAATGGAAAAGTTGATTGACATATACTGTTGAGAGGCCTTATTGATATATATATATATATATATATATATATTCACTGTTTCGCAGGTATATATAAAATTATGTTACATAATTTTGTTAATCATAACAAATTTATTTTTTTTCATTTTCGTTTATCGTAAACGATGCAAACTTCAATCTCATTAATTTCGAAACATTGTTAGATACCATATATTGCAACCAGCACTAAAAAAATGTACGAATACGTAAAATATAATAAAACGGTTATCTATGATTGTGTACTTTTGTTTTACCACCTTGATTTGCGAAACGCATAGCTTATAAAGTTAGATTATAAAGGACAAACAATTTTCAAAATTTTCCATTGGGTTTCGTCTTTAGTATAGCAGCCCGTGTGGAAAAATTTCAGGGCACTGGCCAGACCGTCTTTTGTTTCTGTTCAAACTCTTAACAGACAAGACGGTCTGGCCAGCTTCCCAAAATTTTTCCACACGGGAGTTGAACGAGGTAGAATTTCAACATTTGGACTGCGTAATTTAATACAAAAATGGCGAAAAATGTATATTTGCATCTCCTAATTGTTTGTTGCTTTTTGTATCAAGGAATTATCGCGAGTTTATCAGCCAGTGATATCAGTAAGTAAAATGACATCTGTTACAGAAATTTACCTGGGATAAGGCATTAGTACAAAGCTTTATTGAGAGATTATTTTGTAAAATAATTGCAGGGAATTCATCGGATTTTCTGGTACGCAATAAACGTGTGATTAATCACGAGCCGGGTGGACATGCTATACCGACGTTTGCAGACATTAATTACATTATAAATATTAGACACAATGGTCGATTGATTTGTGTAGGTGCTGTACTGTCTCGTTTAACTGCTATCACTGCTGCTCGCTGTGTTGAGTTTCACTTAAATGGTTACTACGTTCAATCTGGTTCAGCATATACACATAGAAGTATGAATCACAGTGTAATATTCAAGGAAGTACATTACGGAAATGGTGCGTATTCATATATCAACAGTATTGCCTTGATCAAAGTTGATCCTCCTTTCGCGCTTGGATCAAAAGTTGGAATTATACATTTGCACGTAGAACCTGTACTGACAGGTACACTGGCTCTTGTTAATGGTTGGGGTGTGACTCACCCAACTGCGTAAGTTTCCAATAACATATAACAGATATGTAAAACATAAGTGTTGAAAACTGATTAAAAATTGATTCTCTTTGATTTTAGATGTTCAATGGAAGGACAAATGAAGCTACGATCAATTATTTTACCAATAATAAGCAATAGAGAGTGTGGATCTGACTACGAAGGTCACTTTAATATTACAAGTAAACATATTTGCACTTATGATGAACTAAAACTCTGTGCTTTATATGATATCGGTACACCTTTAGTTATTGACAATTCGTTGGTTGGGATTCACGTTTATAAAGGAAGTTTTGCGGGTATCAGAAATCCAGATGTCTTCCTAAACGTGCAAGATCCTGAATTCAGCGTTTGGATCAGGAATAATATTCAATATTAGTGAGAAAAGTGTTCAGGTAAACAAATATTTTGTCGGATCAAAAAAATTTTTAGTGGTTTAACAATACTTTTTGTTGGTTTGAAGGAACATTTTGCTAAAAAAGAGAATGTTGTCGTATTACTAATCAAGTTTATTTTTTAATAGAATGTTCAAGTATCTCAAGGATTTGACCACAACGTCCGCAACAGGCTCTTCGAACGTGCAATTTTAGGGTGATGAAAGCTTTATATTGTATAAATTGAAAAAAATATATGTATAACTAAAAACAATATTAAGTAACCGAATTTATAAAACTGTGTTAATTTGAATGAATTATAAACGTCTTGTGTACTTTTAATGCAATTCCTATTTTTTATTTTCTTAATTCAAGAACATCGGTTCCTTGAACCAAGCAAATAATAACTACGTTGAAATAAATTTGGTTAAGTCCAATGAAATTCATTTTTGTAGGAAAATAATTGGTTTAATTGAAAATCAATACAATCGAAAAATTTTCAAAGTATCACATATGGCCTCCTTTTTGAAATTTTTATCAACTTTTATTTTTGGGATTTTATTTCAAGTAATTCATTTGTTTACGTAAGATCAAAAAGCATTTTTAAATTTGTAATTTTTACATTATCAGGATCAGTTTGCGCTCAAACAAAAAAATTTTTTATACCCCCTTTTAAGACGGTTCATTAGTAAGGTATATCAAGTAAATTATGTTCAAGTGTTTGTTATCAACTTTGCTTAGAATATATATATATATATACACGGAGAAAAATGCTATGGTTGGGCCAACCATAAATATTAAAAATATGGGGCAACCATGTCTATGGTTGGTGCAACCACAGTTTAGTCAGCGCAACCAAAAAATAGATAAGCTAAACAATTGAATGATTGCGCTGACCAAATTATGGCTGCAGTAACCATAACTATGGTTGCCCCATATTTTTCAATATATATGGTTGGTCCAACCATAGCTTTCTCGGGATATTGTCTTAGTTGATGGTATATTTTAAGGTAGGGCATTGCCCCACAATGCCACCTAGTTACGGCCATGTCTACACAACATCCAGAATTTTGATTATTTACAGACAATGAATCTTACTTAACACTATCTTAATATGAATCATCACTGACGACGATATTTATTGCATTTTTTATATCTTTTGCCAGTGTCATAGAAAGATTAGCAAATGTATAAAATGTAATAAAACAATTATCTTTTATTGTTCATGCTTGTTTCACAATCATTGCTAAAAACATTTCTTTTCCCAACAGATCAAATAAAGTAAGATTATAAATAACAGACAATACACAAAATCTTCCATATGGTATCGTGTTCTTTGCAATAATTGGTTTGTAATCATCTGAATTATGTCATAGTTTAAAAAATGGCTAAACAAATATTTTTGCACCTATTGATTTTTTGTGGAATTTTCTCTCAAGAAATTATCGGGGCTTTATCAGACGATAATATCAGTAAGTAAAATGACATCGAAAAATAAATCTATATAATATATGAGATAGTATTATATTAATTAAGGTAAAACACTATTGAGAAATTTTATTAAATGCTTGTAGGAGAATCGTCGGATTTTCTTGTACGCAAAAAACGTGTAATTAATCTCGAAGAGAATGGGCAACAACCAGTGAAAATTGAAGAAGTTCCCTACGTTGTAAATATTAAACACGGTTTTCGAACTGTTTGCGTGGGTTCTATATTGTCGCATTACACTGTTATCACTACTGCTTACTGTATTGATAATCATCACGCGGCGTACCATATTCTATCTGGTTCAGGATATCCACATCGTAGCATCTTTCACAACGTAACATCGAAAACACTAAATATACAGGGTCGTCCTCCTCATGAAAATAATTACAACGTTATTGCCTTGCTCACTGTTGATCCTCCTTTTACGTACAGTGTAAAAACTGAGAACATAAATTTATACACAGGACCTATACTTCCAGGTACACAGGTCGCGGTTAGTGGTTGGGGATGTTACTATCCATTAGCGTAAGTTATCACATTTATTAAATACATGAAAAATAATTGTTAAGATTTATGTTGGATACTTCAAATATCCGTACCGTCTTCTCCCTGATTTCAGACCTCCACAGCCAGGCCAAAGGAGACTACGAAGAATCACATTACCAATAATGGACCATGAAACTTGTGTAAATATCTACCGAGGTAAATTTCAGGTTACAACCAATTATCTTTGCACATACGATCCAAGAAAATGTTGTGCCCATTCTGATCTTGGGGCTCCTTTAGTTATTAACAATATGTTAGCTGGTATTCACATTTTCAAAGGAACATTTCCGCAGCAAAGTAATCCTGATATTTATATCAATTTACAACATCCCGAATTTCATCAATGGATCAGAGAACACACTCGAGTGTTAAGTTCATATTAAGAGATCTCTTAATGTGAATTAACATTGAATTAAAAAGGCAATACTTATTTCGTGTTCTTTCAACGAATTCGAAGTTTTATTTTATTTTTAAGAGGAGTTAATGGCAAATATAAAAAGATTGCAATATAATTGCAATTTAAAAAGAGCATTAAAATCTTTGTGGATTTCGAAAACAGGTTAAGTGTTATCAGCGAAACATTCACTGCTAATTAGTGAAACAATGGTTGCTAATCAGCGAATTGTCATTGATGATTATTTTTCGCTATTAATTTCATGGTGTGCATAAGAGCACAACTAATGATTATGCACAACAAATAATTATGAAAAAGAGACTCAAATATAATCAAATCTATATTCAAATATGTAAAAATATTCTACATGATTTATTATTATATAAAAATTATTGTACAAAAATTAGACACGCACGGAGAAAAATGGAAGTCAAAATAGAAGTTTATAATTAAAGTTTTGTTTGAAGAATTTGTGTACATGTTACAAAACCGCTGACTTCCATTTTTTCTCCGTGCGCTGGAATGACCCGAGTAGAAATTTTGCTGTGGCCCCGATCGGGCCCAGATTGGGTAATATGGCCCCGATCTGGTCCAGATCGGGGGTTTTCAGACCGGGGATGAAACACACGGCCTGACCAGACCCAGACCCGGGCCTGGTCGGGCAGATCGGGGCCCGATCGGGCCGGGCGTTTCATCACTGGTCTGGGCCAGGTTTGGAAATTTCTACACGGGGATTTGAGAGTTTGATGATGCAATAATGCAAAAATTATATGTTCAATTTTTCGTCTGTGATTTTAGGATTATAATGTCACAATTTTCATACCGTTGTTGATTTACAAGTTCACGTAAATTTATATCCATCGTGCAACTTGTGACCTTAAAATGTTTGTCGTCGCTTTACATATAAATGTACGAATTAGTAAAATATAATAAAACGACTATCTAATCTTCCGCAAGTTTGTTTTCCCTTTTTGATTTACGAAACACGAAGCAAATAAAGTCAGATTATATAAAAGACAAACTATACTAAACATTTTTTAATAGCTTATTTTTTAGTGTAACGAACAAGATACAATTTCAACATTTGGACTACGCCATTTAGTGCGAAAATGGTAGAAAAAGCATATTTATATCTGCTAATTGTTTTTAGTTTTTCGGGTCAAGGAATTATCACGACATTATCAGCCAGTGATATCAGTAAGTAAAATGACATCTGTTACAGAAATTACCTGGGATAAAGCTATAGTGTAAAACTTTACTGAGAGATTAATTTGTAAAATACTTGCAGGGAATTCTTCAGATTTTCTCGTACGCAATAAACGTGTGATTAATCACGAGCCGGGTGGAGAAGCTCCGACAAAGATTCAAAATGCGAATTACATAGTAAATATTAGACGCGGGGCTCGCACTATTTGCGTAGGTTCAATACTGTCGCATTATACAATCATCACTGCTGCTTCCTGTACTCAACTTCATCACTCGGAGTACGAAGTTCTCTCTGGTGGAGCATATGCACGTGTGAGTCATTTTCACAACGTGACATCGATATCACTATCGTACGGTAATGCACAGCACAGTTCTTTGAACGGTATTGCCTTGCTCACTGTTGATCCTCCTTTTACGTTTGATCGAAAAACTGGAGTCATAAATTTATACAGAGGACCTGTAGAGCCAGGTATAGAGTTCGAGGTTTCTGGTTGGGGATGTTATCACCCGGGATCGTAAGTTATCAATAATAACATATGTATTAAATATATAAAACGCAACTGTTGAAAAAAAAAATATATATATATTATCCCCGATTTCAGACCTCATTGGGATGCGCAACGGAGACTACGAACTATCACTATACCAATAATGCACAATGAAGAGTGTGCAAATATCTACCGAGATATCTATTTGATTACAAGTCAACATATTTGCACTTTTCATCCAAACAAATATTGTGCCCTTACTGATATCGGTGCTCCTCTAATTCTTCACAATAAGTTGGCTGGGATTCACATTTATAAAGGAGAGATTATGCATAGAAGAAATCCAGATGTTTTTTTGAATTTGCAAATTCCCGAATTCGCAAATTGGATCACGCAACATGCTATTTTGATGTAAATCTCCGAAAATTCACTGATTCTTAATCAATCGTTGTTTGGTTAAGTTTATTATATTTTGAGAGCATCTGAAGAATAAATTGTTACGAATTATTCAACTTGTAAGTTTCTATTTATTTAAAAACTTTTAAGGTGCATGTTTTTCTTATATTGAAGTAATATCAATTTTAATGGAACATTGAATCGATCCTTTGAATATAAAACTATTCGGATAATATGTTTTTAATAAGAAAGAAGGAATAAATATAAGAATTTATTCTATTTATGCGTGTCAAATATGTACAAGTTGTATAATTTGTTGGCACAAAGTCGCTTTCAGTATAGAATTGCGGAACTATTAACAGGCTTTGTGCAACAGGAAGTCGCCTCAGGCCAAGTGATACCGAAAATGGGCTTGACGTGCAAACGATAATAATCGTTCTAAAGCATATTCTGTTCTGAAAATTGACCACACACGCTTTTCTGCATGGTATAGTTAGTTCCTGTTATAATATTTTTTTAATACAGTTATTTTTTTGTACAGTTAACGACTACTTTTTTTTCACTACGTTTTGTAAAATGTACAAAGCTTAGCATATGTTACAGATAAATAATTTAAACTCATTTGAAATAAATGATTCTTATTTTTGAAAAGCGTGTTAGTATTTTAAAGTATTTCCTCTATTACTGAGATGCATTAAAATTGATGTAAATAAAAAAAAGAAATTTATTTTGATAGTGTTAGTTTTGCATTTTATGGTATATGGATTGCTGTTCAGTCCCACATCTGGGCCAGATCTGACATCAGACTGCCAGAAAATTTTTCCACACGTATAAAAATATGTCCACACATATACAGATAAATGATTTCACAATTAATTAAGACGACAAAAATTTGAAGGACACGCGTAACACGACAAATATTTTTTACGCACTATCATCTTCAAATACAGTGACATGCAAACATCATTATGATTATTGAATTATCTTTAAAAAAAATTACACAGAGAGACTAAATATCGAATAATATTCTTTGGCATATCAAAGATTCTTAAAACATGTATGAATTTAGAGATAATATAGGTAGAACCATAATCTTTCTTAATTCAATATGAGTTTTCCGTATAATTTTATGGATCATTCTAATTTTTCGGAACAAGAATTACAATAGTACTTTAACAAATGCTTCAACTATCAAAGAAATGTAAATCAGGGTTATGTGCAAAATAGGGGTTTGCAAAAGTGGTGCGCGCGTTTGAAAAAGCGGACGTATAAATGTAAGTTTGAATGAAATAAAGTTTGAATCCTATTATAAAAAGATGATGAGGTCGAAGTCGAAAAAACCTAACGCCTTTTCCGGCAATCTGATTCGTTGTCGCGTAAGTATCGATAGTGCTTTTCGACAATCGATACTTGCGCGCGCTCATTTGAATTTGATTTCATTAATCCTCATTTTATCACGAGTCTAAACTCGAAATATATCGAAAATCTTGGTTTTAAAAAAGCAATTTTATAGTAATATTTAAAATAAATAATCAGCTAATTTATTATGACTAATTAATAAATTAATTTAATAATTAGTTAACCGATTTTTCAAATAATAATGTACAACTATAAATTCGCTACTTTTTTTAGAAATTGAAACCATAATTAAAGATTCATACTACAGTAAACATAGTCAATTTTGAAAACAATCTAATAATAATTATTTTTTATAACGTAAAATAGATGTTGTATCAATAGTTTATAAAGTATCAGACTTTAAAGAAATATGAAGTATCATGAGTTATAAACAAAAACAGTGGGTAATTATATTCTTTTAAAAATTTACTAGCGAGGTTTCGCCTTATAAAAAAACTTAAGAAATTTACAGTTTTGTAATAATATATAAAATAAACAATTAATTAATTTCATGATAATTAATTAGCCGGTTATTTCAAATAATACTGTACACAACTATAAATGTGGTATATGAATGCAGTAGTTTTTTTTAGAAATTTAAACCATAATTCAAGATCCATACTATAGTAAACACAGTTAATTTTGAAAACAATCTAATAATAATTATTTTTTATAACGTAAAATAGATGTTGTATCAATACTTTATAAAGTATCAGACTTTAAAGATTTAAAAACAAAGAAAACTTAGATTAAAATCAAGCCATATTTTACGTAAAGTAGCAAACGATTTGATTTTATTATATATTTAATTTTAATAAAACATGTTTACCGTAATTTACATAACTACTTTATGTTTTGCGTTATAAAAAAAACAGTGGGTAATTATATTCTTTTAAAAATTTACTACATTTACAGTTGTATTGGATGTTTAAGCGAGATTTATCCTTCTAAAAAAAACTTAAGAAATTTACATTTTTATAATAATATTTAAAATAAACAATTAAATCATTTATAATGACTAATTAATTAATTTCATGATTATTAATTAGTCGGTTATTTCAAAAAATATTGAACACTACTATAAATGTGGTATTTTTGTTAGAAAAGAATCCACAATTAAAAATCAATACAACTATATAAAACGTAGTTAATTTTGAAAACAATCTAAGAAATATTATTTTTTGTGAAGCAAAACACACGTTGTAATTATTTAATTTATAAAATATAAGGAAACATTTTTTATAAAATTTTTTTTTTATTTTTGAAAATTATTTAAATTTTTTAAATTCATATCAGGTTACTGTTATTCCTATAAAACTCAAATTTTAAAATGTCAAATATTAATTATGACGGATAGAAAAGAAGAAATAAAATTTCATAAATTATAACTTAAAAAAGAAAAAGTAGTATCATGAACATTTAAGAAGGAAAAACAATCCTATTTCACCTTCCATTTCAAAAATATTATTAATTCAATGAAATTGATGGACTTATTTGTTTCAATAAAAATCTCGGTTTTAAAAAAGCATTTATATAGTAATATTTAAAATAAACAATTTACTAATTTATTATGACTAATTAATAAATTAATTTAATAATTAATTTACCGGTTTTTCAAATAATACTGTACAACTATAAATGCGAAAGTTTTTTTTTAGAAATTGAAACCATAATTAAATATCCATACTACAGTAAAGAAATATGAAGTATCATGAGTTATAAAAAAAACAGTGGGTAATTATATTCTTCTAAAAATTTACTAGCGAGGTTTCGTCTTATAAAAAAAACTTAAGAAATTTACATTTTTGTAATAATATTTAAAATAAACAATTAATTAATTTCATGATAATTAATTAGTCGGTTATTTCAAATAATACTTTACACAACTATAAATGTGGTATTTTTTTAGAAAAAAAAGACCACAATTAAACATCAATACAACTGTATACGTAGTTAATTTTGAAAGGAATTATTCCTATAAAATGTAAATTTTTTAAAATAAAATTTTAATTATGACGGATAGAAAAGAAGAAATAAAATATCATAAATTTTATAACATTTAAAAAAAGTAAATGCGCGCGCGGAGCGCGCGTTCGTTCTTGTCATTTAAAACAATGCATTATCTGAATCATTTCAGTTCGTTTTACGGTATCACTTTTCAGTCTGAAGTTACCCGTGTAGAAATTTTGCTGTGGCCCCTATCGGGCCCAGATCGGGTGATTTCAGATCGGTGATGGAACGCTGAACCAGACCGGGCCCAGATCTGGGTCGATCGTGCTAAGTCTGGGCCCGATCGGGACAGATCTGGGCCCGATCAGGTTCTGCGTTCCATCACCGATCTGGGCCAAGTTTGGGAATTTCTGCACGGGTAGTACATTAAACAAAAGACTCAAAACAAGATGAAAATTGGTACCAAAACAGACTTTTTGGGGGATCATATTAAAACGCTTAAAAAAGGATCTCGAATTCAAAAGAAAGACTAGTTTTTACTGTGAGGGGGAAATCTTGTAGTCTCCATCTTCTTTTTTCAGCATGATTCACAAGACCACGTGACCAGTTTTACTATAATGATTTAGAAATATTCTTATTCCCAATATGAAAGAGTGTACAATATTTAAGATTTCTTCTTAAAAAGATATCACAACTACAATTTGACTGTCACTATGTGAATTTTTGTAATAGAACATCGATTATCCCTAAATTCTAACTTACTATATGAACTATACATATATGCAAGAAAAGCAAAAATTGATATTTGAAGTCTCTCCGTGTAGCGTACTTGCGCAAGACAGAAATGTCGCTGAGTAATTAAACCAACCAAAAACTTTTGGTTTCAATTGTTAAACGCATTGATTATTGGCTATAATCAATAAATGTAAGACTGAGATTTTCCAAACAATTTAAAAAATATTGTTTATCTATGAATAAAGGAATAAATTTCTATATAAATGTTACATTATGCCTCACGAATCAACAATTTCGATTTACAATATCTAGCAAACTATCGCCCAAATCCCATAATTAAACGATCAAGGGTATAATTAATTCAACTCGGATAATTTATTGTGTATATTCGCGCTCAGACCGGATGATGTCACAGGTATTGCAGGTAATTTAATAACGCGAAATTACGACCGTGTAAACCCCATATACATGTGTGTGTTTCTGTACAACGTATATACTAGGTGGTTCAAGATGCTCCCGGCCTAACAAAGAAAACAAACGATTTTTGTCAAACTTACTATTTATTCTTCAACATAGTCCCCTCCGAGCTCGATACACCTAGTCCAACGATTTTCCAACATTGCGATGCCTTTTGAAAAGAAAGATTGCTGAAGGCTTTCAAAATACCCATCAGTTTCCCGTTCGGCTTCTTCATTCGTCGCAAATCGCTGTCCCTGGAGCCATCTCTTCAAGTTTGGAAACAGATAATAATCGCTGGGGGCTAAATCTGGAGAATACGGGGGGTGGTCAAGCAATTGAAAGCCTAGCTCGTGTAATTTGGCCATGGTTTTCATCGTGCGAACACGTTCACGTTTTTGATCAATTGTCAGCAAACGCGGCACCCATCTTGCGGTTAGCTTTCTCATACCCAAACAATCATGCAAAGTTGAATGCACTGACCCAGTTGATATGCGTACGGCATTAGCTATCTCACGCACTTTTATTTTTGGATCACTTAATACGATATCGTGGATTTTTTGCACGATTTCTGGAGTTGTCGCTGTTTTTGGTGCTCCCCCGGCGTGTTCATCTTTTGTGAACATTTGGCCTCTTTTAAACTCGGCAATCCAATATTTTACGGTTGAATACGATGGAGCAGAATCACCATAATATTTATCGAGCTTTTTTTTCGTTTCCTTTCCACTTTTTCCACGCAAAAAATAATGTTTAATCAAGGCCCGAAATTCTTCCTTATCCATTTTTACAACAAATATCAAAACTTTCTGACTTTAAAATCACTTTAGCGTCACTGCCAAGTGCCAATCTATCTGAAATTGATCGTGTATTCGACTGAACGTTGGTATTTTAAAACTGGTGGTACCATCTCTTGGAGGCCGGGAGCATCTTGAACCACCTAGTATGTAGTTAAATGCAGTGTGGCGCGCGTGGTGCCGCTATTTTAATTAAAAAAGTACATTTTTGGGGGAGGACTGAGCACTATAAAATGGTATGAAACAGAATGAGACAAGAGGGCCAAATAAGGATGGAAGAAAATGATAGGCGGCACTGGAAAACAGGCATCGTCAAGCATTCAAGGGGGTTGAATGGAGTTTGGGGTGGAGAAACGAATGGTAAAATGACGCGGGGCAAAAGGGGAAAAAGGGGGACACCGTAGCGATTCCATCTGCCTGTCATTCTGATACTGCGTACAATGTCGGCTGTCGACGACCGCGATCAATACGTTACAATCTATACAAAATGGCTGGAGCATTATTTTGATACCTTTTTATCTTCCCCGTCCAATTATTATCCCGGAACTTATCAAATTATTCTGATTCCATTGGAAACTGATATGCAAACAATATATCTTTCAACTCTTTGCAGTTTCTCAGTATCAGGAGGTTTGATATATCATAATAAGTAATAATTAATGTTAGTAAATATTCTCATCTATTATAATAGAATGATTTTGAAAACGCATTTTCAAGGTTTTGTTTCTTGGATTAATAAATATGAGTTATGTAAGTAAGTACTCTCTTATATTTCAATTATTTTTGAAAATTTTATTTAAAAAATTGTTATTAGATGTTACTTATTCTTATTGAGCTTAAATAAATCTTTATGAATATATTCTCTATTTTGATTCGAGTGGCTCCATCTTAAGCGTGGTATCGAAACTTCAGGATACTTGAAGTGATAAGAGGTGGCGCTCAAAGCTCTATTTTGGCCCATTTTCAAAACAAAAAAATTCTCGAAACATGTTTCAGACTCACTTTTTAGTTTTGTTAATTAGTTTAAAATTATTAAACTCTTCTTCTTGCTGGAAAATTTCTGGATTGATGAGTGCATCCCATAAACATTTTTTTAAAACGGTCTTTCTTGTCAATAATCTTTGTTTTTCATTGTTAGCAATCACTTTATTTTCACATTGATTTCACACTTTTAATTCTTCACTGTATTCACACTCTTCACAAGTTTTGAAAATCACCATTTTTTAATCCTCTAAATCACACAGATTATTTTTAACCGGCGTTTTTTGAGAGCGTACCAGTTTCGAAACGATCATTCTAAGTGGAATTGAGCGTGACTGCAAAATTGCGAAAAGAGTGTGCGCACGCAAATGAAGGTGGATTCTGATAGGGGAAATAATTTATACTTAAGGTGTATAATAAAAAGCCTATTAACTGTGCATTAACGCGGTCAATTGGAATTTCAGAGACGACATAAACGCGACTGCACGGCAGGCAGGTCGTGGCTGAACTAAACCGAGTTTCGTGCAATAAAGGGGATCATTTTGAATCTGTGTGAAGTGTGCCGAAATTTATGGTCCCCCACCAGCAATCCCTGGACCGTGGGGCCGTCGTAAAGACCGGCCATTAATTTTACGTTTGTCGAAGAGCGCTTCCATTTCTCCGATTACAACAAGTGCCATTATCGAGAGGTTTTGGAATAAAGTCATTATCGTTACAATAATCCGATCAATGGCAATTTGACAATTTTTTTTCAATGCAATGAAACACTTTTTCCATCATTTCATAGATAACTTGCAATATTATGTGTATAAATAAGATTCAAAATAACTTTTGATTTCTAATTTCAAATTTAGCAATTTCAGACATTTCAAATGACATCTTTTTAAACTTTTTTGGTTTATCGAGATCTTATGGAAATATTAAAGGATTTCAAGGAATTAACAATGTTTTATGGGGTTTTGAGGAATTTTAAGAAATATCCAGGGATTTTACGAAATTTAATAAAGAGATTTCAGGAGATTTTCAATTTTTTTGGGTTGAAGTTTCAGACGACTAGTCTGACGAACATTAAAAAATTTTTTTTTACATTTTTTAAATTAAGAATATCAAAAAAAGTTCCCAAAACCATTTTTTTGTTATTTATTTACTAGCGGAAATTTACCCGGCGTTTTCCGAGATTTGAAGAGATTTCAAATGACTTTAAAAGGAATTTCAAAGGTTTTCATGGAGGTTTCAAGTGATTTTAAGGAATTTCATGTTTTTTTAAGGTGTTTTATTTGATTTTATGGAACTTGAAGAATTTTTAAGAGTTCAAAACAGTTTAAGAATTTTCAAAACTTTTCCTCGGAGTTTCCAAAAAAATTTCAGGGGAATTTTACAAATATATTTGAAAGAGTTATAAAAAAGATTTTCGAGAGATTTCTATATTATAGATTTCACAAGATTTCAGGACATTTTAAGTGTTTCACTCGGTGTTTCAGGAATATTCCAAGGAACTTTGGAATATTTTTAACGATTTCAAGACATTTAGAATGAATTAAAAGGATTTTAAGTGATTTTTGGGAATTTAAAAGAATCTTAAAGGGATTTTAAAGAATTGCAAAAGATTTTTAAGTACATAATTCTAAGGATTTTCGAGAGATTTAACAAGATTTTAAGAATTATTAAAGAATATTAAGAGATTTACATCAAAAGGATTTTCCAACTCCTTAAATTTGAAACAATAAAAATACCACTGATTGAAACAGTGCATTTTGTGATAACTGATAAGACAGTAAACTTTACTGATTTGTCAGTGGAGTTTACTGGGAATTAGTAAAAAAGTACTAAAGTGAACAGTTTTTGGAACTGATAAAACAATTTTTGGAACTGACAAAATAGTAATACTTACTGGCGCATACAGTTACTTTTTACTGATTTACAGTGGAAGCCTAGAGACTGTCGGAAACAGTGAAATTTTACTGTGAATCAATGAGTTTTTACTGTGAATCAATGAGTTTTTACTGTTTCAAATTTAGGGAGAAAGTTTTCTACAGATATATAACAATATTTCAAGACATTTAAAATGATTTTAATAAATTTCAAGAGATTTAAAAACAATTCAAGATAGTTTAAAAATTTTCAAATAAAATCCCTTAAAATTACTTGAAATTCTTTAAAATCTTCTGTAAATGTCTTAAAATCGTTTAAAATGAAAATAAAATGGTTTTGGGAAATTTTTTTGATATTCTTAATCTGATAAATGTAAAAAAAATAAAAAATAAAAATGTTCGTCAGCCTAGACGTCTGAAACTTCAATCCAATTTCGATTTTAAGGAATTTTACGAAAGTTATTGGCGTTTAATGGAATTTTAAGCAATCTGATGAAAGGCAAGTTTTCATTCGATTATTAGCCCTATTGAAAAAAATGACGTCTCAGAAAGACGTCTTTAAATGACGTCTTCAAATGACGTCATTTAAAGACGTCATTGGCTATGTCATAAATTGGAACATAAAATGACGTCTTTTAAAAACTTTTTGTATCATCGGTAAAATGAAATTACGTCATTTTTTCCAGCAAAATAACGTCATTTGAAATGTTCACAAAGGTTTAAAATACAAATAACGTCATTTTTTGTAAAAAATTAACGTCATTTGTAAATTTCTTGGCAATAATGAAAATAAATAACGTCACTTTTTAAACAAAATGACGTCATTGAGAAACAAAAATAACGTGATTTCTTTTTTAAGAAATGACGTTATTTGCATTCCAGCCTTTGGATAAATTACAAATGACGTTATTTGTTACAAAAATGACGTTATTTATTGGAGAACTTACGTCATTTTTGTTTCTCAATGACGTCATTTTTTTTTTAAAGTGACGTTATTTATTTTCATTATTGGCAAGAAATTTACAAATGACGTTAATTTTTACAAAAAATGACGTTATTTGTATTTTAAACCTTTGTGAATATTTCAAATGACGTTATTTTGTTGGAAAAAAATGACGTAACTTCATTTTGCCGATGATAAAAACAGTTTAAAAAAGACGTCATTTTATGTTCCAATTTATGACATAGCAAATGACGTC
>CAJFCP010000678.1:26346-47510 GCA_904066005.1 Synergus itoensis | reverse complement strand
ATTTATTTTCATTATTGGCAAGAAATTTACAAATGACGTTAATTTTTACAAAAAATGACGTTATTTGTATTTTAAACCTTTGTGAATATTTCAAATGACGTTATTTTGTTGGAAAAAAATGACGTAACTTCATTTTGCCGATGATAAAAACAGTTTAAAAAAGACGTCATTTTATGTTCCAATTTATGACATAGCCAATGACGTCTTTAAATGACGTCATTTGAAAACGTCATTTAAAGACGTCTTTTTGTGACGTCATTTTTTTCAATAGGGATGTATTCTGATTTTCCCTACTCTTATAATTTTGTGCACAAGTATGTGATTGCAAAATTATACGTCACTTTCGTTCAAACTGAACTCTTCTTAATAAACCCACCAAATACAATTAAATCACCTCAGAATAATTTTGATTAGAGATAAAAAATCTTAAAAGGGATATAAATTATAAATGTAAATTAAACTCACTTCCTGTAGGAGATCACATGGGGAAGAATATAGAGTTGGTTCCAGGTGATGTTGTTCGTTTGCGGATCTACTGGGTTGTGATGCAGCGAATCGCCGAGGGGTTGTATAATCACGAGGAAATGATTTATGACTACGGGTACCAGGTAGGGCGCCATTCAATGCTGGATCCAGCCTTCGGCAACTAACACTTCGACTGTCGTTTCTCGCTTGGAATGTCAATGTTTTCAGTTGGCTTATTTGCACGATGCACGACAGCCGAATATTCGCTCCAACTCCCAGGAAATCGCGATACGCGATAGTGACTGCCATTTTAAAAATTCATGGTGCTTTGCAATACTTTCCGGGGGAGGATTTGGGCAAAAAAATGTATATGTTTCGTGCCTCTTGAGTTTTGAAACATAAAAATACATATTATTTCATTAGTTTTTTAAAATTTCAAGTGCTTTTCAGAAAATAATTTTAAAACAGTTTTCGAAATTTTCTGAGAGTCAAGGAAGATTTTGATAATTTTTTTCGTGTAATAGCAGTTTGTAGTGAGGATTTGTAATGTTTTCCTTAAGGTATTTTTTTTTTACTTTTATGATATTATGATTCTGCAATTTTTGTAAAAATGAACGATGAAGACTGTATTTTTTCAGAGTTGACGATATGCATAAGATTTTGCTCTATTTTATATATATCTAATATGATGTCCTGAAAAAATGTCCGGATGTATGTATGTATGTGTGTGTATGTATGTGTGTATGTATGTCACGCTTTTAACGATCCTGCAATATCTTTAGAATGCGTTGAATTACGCTTTTGCTTCTTCATAGAGGAAGCTTTGTAGTGGTGACAAAAAAAAGTGACAAATTTCCAAAGTAGGTGAAATAGGTGAACAAATTCAAAATGGGCAAAAGATGATGATTAAAATATTGAAAAAGTATTCCTACTCATATGTGTGAAATGAAGCCCGATACACAAATTTTCGAACATAAGCGTTGAATATTCAATTTGCTACACAGTCATTCTAGTTTTAGAAATTTCAAAAAATAATTTAGAGCTTTAGTATTTTTATATATAATTGAAATTTTATACATAACATTGAAAAACATAGATTCTTAATATTATAAACTATTGCAATTCATAGAGAGTTAAAGAATATCGAATAGCCTTGAATTTGGAATTGACTTGTTTTCAAAAAGAGAATAAAGTCAATGACCATCAGGTTTGAAGTCATTGTCAGTAGTTTTCCGAGTATAGAGAGGAAATGGTACTAACCAAGAGTTGTAAAAAAGAGAGTAAGAGAGGCAATGAAACGAGAGGAAGAGAGATAGAAAGAATAGAGTCAAGGCAGCAGCAGCTACCCCAAACTATCATCAATCATCAAGAGCGAGACAATCGAATAGAGCACCCAACCGACGAACAGCTGTCGCTCCATTGCTCTCAAACAAACCCAGGTTACACGTTGCCACTGTACACCTACAAAAGTTGAGATAACGAGTCATGATCTACCTAAAGATATCCGATTACTATCAATAAATCATTCGTGTTAACAAGTATATGGGCTATGGATCATTGCAACAAAGTTTAAGTTTTGATTTCCCTATCATATTTCACAAATTTTAAGCCTTAAATAGGCTCTAGTTATTTATTGAAATCTAGCTCTTAAGGTCCTTAAAATTACTTAATATCCCATAAAATATTTTTAAGTCCCATAAAATTACTTGAAATTTCGTAAAATTACTTAGAATTACTGAAAATTCCGTGAAATATACTTCGAATTAAAAAAATCCAAGAAATCTCCCAATATCTCTTCAAATTTCGATAAATCCTTTGAATAATTAAATTCGTTAAAAATATCTACTTAATATCTCATAAAATAATGTTAAATATCTTAATTGGGTTGAGGTTTCAAACGTCTAGTCTGACGAATTTTTTTTATTTTATTTTTTTTTTTACATTTACTGGATTAAGAATGTTAAAAAAAGTTCCTAAGACTATTTAATTTCATTTTTATTTACTAGCAGAAATTTATCTGGCGTTGCTCGGGATTTTAAGAGATGTCGAAAGATTTTTCAAATATTTTTTTTTAAGTTTTTTAAAGATTTTAAAAGATTTTAAGGGATTTCGTATAGAGACTTTGAAGGATTTCAGGAAAATTCATGGGATTTTAAAAAGAGTTCTAAGGAATTTCAGGAACTTTAGGGGATAAAAAGACTTCAAGGCCTTCAAGGGATTTAAAAAATTGTTAAAGGATTCTAAGAGATTTTATTTCATTTTAGTGACTTTTGTGGATTTTTAAAACAATTCAAAAGAGTTATCAAAAGAATTTTTGAGATATTTTTATCAATTTCACTATATTTCAAGACACTTTTAAGAATCTCATCACTTTCATAAGTTTCTAAATAATTTTTAAGGGATTTCAAGAAATTTTAAGTGTTTCTAGGGAATTTTAATGAATTTCAAAGGAATTCAAAAGATTTCGAAACATATTCAACAGATTGTAAGACATTTCAAGATCTTTCAAGTAATTTTAATGAATACCAGGGGATTTCGAAATATTTTAAACGATTTCAAGATGTTTTAAATGATTCTAAGAATTTAGTAAGGATTCTAGAGGATTTATAATCAAGGAATTTACCCAAAGTTTCTAGTTATTTAAAATGTTTTTAAAAAGGTTATAAAAATTAGATTAAAAATTTGAAAGGAAATTTAATATAAAAAGATCGAAAACTTTAAAACTTTAAAAATTTAAAAAGTTAATTTAAAAATCTTTTAAAATTGCATGATATCTTCTAAAAATCCTAAAAATCTCTTGAAAATCTTTAAAATTTTACGAAAATTTTCGAATTCTCTTAAACGTTCTTGAAATCTCTTCAAATTGCTTCAAATTCGTTAAAATCACTTAAAATTCTTTGAAATCTTGTGAAATTTCTGAAAAAACCTTTTGACAACAATTTTATTATTTTATAAAATATCTGAAAAAGCCTTTTGATAACTATTTTCAACTCTTTTTAGAATCCTTTAGTCTTTCTAATCCTTGAAATTCCTTAAAATCACTATAAATCTCTTAAAATCCTTTTATAATTTCTGAAATCTTATAAAATCTATTGAAACTTTGGAAAATTTTTGTTGTTGATATTTTTATTCAAATAAATCGAAAAAATGTCGTCAGACTATAGACATCTAAAACTTCAACCAAATAATATCTTTAAATTCTTTAAAACCCCACATTCACACAATTCACGCTATTTCCAAAAAAACAATCAGATTTTCAACAAGAATGTCTTCGATATTTTCGAGATATATGGTAATATCACTTTTTTAAGATAGAATCACGTGATATCGTGTAGTACAGCTACTATCAGAGACCAACACTACCACCCCATATATTGCTCACTTGGTTTCATAAATAACTTTCGTATTACGAAAAAAATACAATTTCAATATTACATCCGATGGATTTGCCGATATTACTTGGACGTGTGATAGATAGACGGGCGTTATTGTCTTTATAAAAACATAACCATTTGTTTTAGAAACTCATATTAAAGATGGGTCGAGGGCGGCTGTAGTCGAACGATACAAAGCGGGGTGACGTTGACGAAATCCAATCTGGTGCAAGATTTGTTACTCCTCCAGAATACCTATCAACCCTTAAACATTTTTTAAATTTTAAAAAAGATTTCATTCGCAGCTTTAAACTCAGAATGCTTAAATTCGCGCGTTTTCTTCAAAATTATACTAAACAGTTTTCCTGGAATTTAGTAACTTTTACTATTTCAAATTGTAACTTTTGTAATGAAAAAACAGGGTTTCCAATTTTCTTAGCAAAAATTACAATTTTAAATAGTAAAACTCACTAAATTCCTGGAAAAATGTGTTCAGAGAGCATGTTCACTATTTTAATTGATAAATTTAGCCATTTTATTTTTTCCATGTAGACGTATTGACCAAATGAAATGAAATTTTTGAAATTTGTAAGAAAATTCGTTGAACAAATTATTATTTATAAAAAATACTCTGGCGAAGGTTGTGGATATATAAATTCTACTGGAAGTAAAGTATTTCATTCCTTTCGATCTCAATAAATGTACACTTTCAATTCCAATGAATCCGAAGTTATAATCGGTTAACCCGAACAAACTTTTCAATCCGATTCGACGTATATAAAGTAATTAAATTAGAATTATAATTTACAAATATAAAATTAATTATTGTGAATTGATAATAAAGTTGAAATACAGCATAAAGTATTTATTTCACCTTTTAATAAAAGATAAAAAATCCCTCCTTTTTGAGGTCGGAACATCTCTAGCTTCGGATAAGAACCCCAGATGAAAAGGAACAAATGATTATGAAAATCCAAGAGGGTTGTTTTCCACCAAGAGGGACGAAAGGATGCTGGACAAACCGACAAAGCATTCGGAGAGAAAGATGGAAGAAGAACTGAAATGAAAATATGAAAACAGGGCCTGGAATTATATTAATAACTTCAAGCTTTGCTCCTTTTTCCTCATATAGCGACCTATCCAATCTTTAATTAAATTTCAGAGAATATTGTACTTTAAGTATCGTCCCCCAAAGAATAAATGCCTTATAAAACAATTCCTTCTATTTTAAAACATGTAAATTTATTCAGAATAGTAAAATTCATATTTTTTTCTGATTTTGAAATTTTCCCCCTTTTTCAGATTATGCGAAACATGCATCAGTTTTGGAAACTGAACTGAAAACGCTCTGCATCCAAAGTCGATAACACAGCTCTCTGGAAAGTAGCGGAAGCTTTTATCCTCTGTGTGGTAAGTCTAGTTACTATACCAAACATCAGATGGCCTTGTTCCAATATTTCGCCCCCTTTTTACGAATTATAGGAATTTTTGAATTTTCAGATTTTTAACCAATGTCCGAAATTTGTTTTCAATATATTTATTATAATATGGGGGGATTCTCCATTTTACTCAAGAAAAATTACAGATAAATATTTTTTCGCTCTGTAGCACTAATCTTTTTTCAAATATAAAACTGCATAAAGAGCGAAAAAATGTTTAATTTCGATACTTTTTGCATAAAACGAAGAATTCAAAATCTAACTTCAAAATTGAATATTTCCATTTTACATAAAAAATAATTGAATTAGATACCTTCTCGCTATGTACGCATAATTCTAGTTAAAAATAGATTAATTTTGTACAGGAAAAAAATTCCAAATTGAATTTTTGTTGATTAAAATGAAGAAATCGAATTTTTAGATTGGAACGTGGCTCCAACACCCTTAACTGAAATTTTTTCTTTTTAATCGAGAATTTTCAATTGTCCCATTAAAATTTGAAAAGTGTGCCTTAAGATTGATTTTTTAAATTTCTTTTGAGAGAAAATGACACTTTTCGTGAATATGCCCATATATGAAATAATAAAATCCATTAAACTATTTTATAATGCTATCTGAAATTAAAATCATAAAAGTTGCTAATTATTTTTCAAATAAAGCCATAAAAAAGCCATAAAAAGATTCAATATCATTGGTTTACTCAAAGTCTTATCACCACAAATATAATTCAATTGAATTCAACTTTCCCCTTTCCTAGAAGGAATTAAAAATAATTTCTTTATTTCAACTTGTTTTCGGTTGGATAGTATTAAATTGATTTCAACTTTGAGTTTCGAAAAATCTAATTGAATGTGATTGATTTGTTAGAAATTATTACTTGCCCGAAATAATTAAATTAACTACAATTAATTACAATTCATTTAAGTTTTAAATGCTTTTTTTTCGATTTTTTTTTTGCATTTTTTCTTGAATTTTCGAATGGGTGTTTTAAATATACATATTTAGTATATTTTACTATCTTAAAAGTATAATTTTCTATATTAAATATAAGACTGCAGATCATTGGATAAGAGAATCTTCTCAATCGGAATTAAGAATTCTAAAGTTTCAAGAAACCTTTGAACGTTCCGATAAGGGAAACTGGATTGTTCAGGTGATAACAATGGAACACAGAGCGCATTAATTGACGATTACACACAGGTGAAAGTTTGAGTCATTACATTTTTCAACTTTTCCAAATCGTCAGTCAGTCATTGTCAAGTCGCCAGTGAAAATCGAATGTCATGTCACTCATTATTGTCATTTAAAAATTCTTTGGAATTCCCTTGAAATCGCTTAAAATCTTGCAAAATCCAATCAAATTCCTTAAAAAACTTAAACCTTAAAACTCTTTTTATACTACTAGCCCGAGTAGAAATTTTGCTGTGGCCCCGATCGGGCCCAGATTGGGGAATCTGGCCCTGATCGGGTCCAGATCGGGGAATTTCAGGCAGGGGATGAAAGACACGGCCCGACCAGGCCCAGACCTGCCCAAACTTGGCCCGATCGGGGCCCGATAGGGCTGGGCGTTTCATCACCGATCTGGGCCAGGTTTGGAAATTTCTACACGGGAGAAATCAAGAAACAAATAGTTGAATCCTTTTTAACAATGCATCATTAAAAATTAAAAATAAAACACTCATGAAATAATGAAATATGAAATTTTATTCGTATAAAATATTCAGATCAACAATATTTATGTACATAAATATTAAGCAAATATTAAAACAATGAATTATATCGAAACATTATTATATAAATGGGACGACTGACAAATATCGAAGAATGAACTTCGCGAAAAAAAATTGTCGAATCGTGCGAAGTTATTTGAAATTTTATATAATTTTTTATTGCAGGGAAATTTCTACTGTTACCATTTTTTCCGAGAATTTAACAGTGTCGGATTTCCTTCAGGATTTTCCAGTCGTTCCGATTATTCTAGACAAATAATAAGAAATAACATAAAAATTAACTTATGTTAATCCTCTAAATTCTTTTTCATAAAATAGTGTAGTCAGAACAATTATAAGATTGAGTTTGGTAATAATATGATTGTTCAAAATCTGTACTAATTTCATACTGTTGATTCTGATAGTGTTGTGTGATGTATTCATTATGAGGAGTATTTTGCCAAGCGACATAATCATGCTGAAAATTGTTTTCCCTCATGCTTGTTATTTCACAGCAATCCAGATACTGTGAATGAGGCCAATTATAATAGGAATTTAGGTGCTGCTGCTGTTCCTGTATGGTATTGTTTCCGATATCGGTGACAGTTTGTCTATCCATGACAGGCAAAGATGAGGTCGATTCGGACTGTTGTCGCTCCTTCTTGTGCTTCATTCGGCGATTTTGAAACCAAATTTTAATTTGCCGTTCTGAGAGGCACAAATTATTTGCCAAATCAATTCTTCGTGTTCGGTGCAAATAACGACTGATCTGAAACTCCCTTTCCAACTCAATTAACTGCTCGCTGGAATAAGCTGTTCTGGATCGTTTTTTCTTTGTCTGCTTCTTTGGAGATTCTGTGGGAAAAAAATGAAAATATGGAATATTAACATTGTAAAATTAATCTTTAAATTTTAAAACAGTATTTCTTTATCTCCCCTTATTTTTTTTATAATTTTTTATTTAAGGGGTCTACACTATTTAGAATTTTCAAAAAATCGATTTTTTTATTACATTTTGATTATAACTAATTTTTTTTGTCTAAAAATTGTGAAAAAACGCGTTTATAAAGTCTTTTTGCTTAGAAAAATGTCCGCCATTTTGTCAATTTTGAAAAAATCAAAAATCGTATGATGTGCAATATAGCTATTTATATAGGTACTGAATCTAAAACCATTCGACCTTTTTTTTGAGACTATATACATCCCAGAGTTAAATCAACCGCACGGACGTACCCTTTTTTGGACCTTTTTTCAACTACCATTTTTATAAATAAAAAATAATTAAAATTAATAAAAAGAATTTTTTTGTGTACTTCAAGAGTGTATTTATTAAGTCTAATAACTTTTATATCAATGTTTAATATGTAAACCAATCAAAAAAGTGATGAAAATAGCCTGTTTTAAATACCGTTTTTTAGCACGTCTAAATAGGGTAGACACCCTTATTGAAAAATTGAGAATAGAGTTGGTTTCAATCTATAAATATTTTAAAATGTATCAACCTTGATTCAAATGTAGAGTTTGTGCACAAGATGTTCCAGGATTTTCTTGATGAACTCCTTCTTTCTGAAGGGAATTTTCTAGCTGCTTATTGTCCATATTTTGTGCAGTTTGAAAATCCCAGGAACTCGTCATGATTGATGACAATGATGACACATTTAAAGATTCCGCTTCAACATTCATCAGAGAATTTTCAAAATCAGGCCAACTAGTTGATAAATCACCATCACCACTTATACTTTTTTGAGAAGATTGGTAATTTACAGTATTTGGTGAAGTACAATATGTTTGGATAGATTCAAAAACTTTATTCACTGACATTTCGAAGGAGTAAAGTCAACGTTTTACTTTCGTATCTATCGATCTTTCGGAATTACTTTGTATGTCACTTCGTCGAACTTCAGGAACTAACTGAATGAAAATTGAGTTTTTCCCCCACATAAGTCCCAAAATTTAGAAATTTTCCTTTCGACTGCGGCGCCACAACGCAGTACGACGTGGAACCAAATGCAGTCGTTTCGTTAAGAAAATTCTACAGCTATTAAAATTTTTGTCCAATTTTCAATTAAAAAAAAAATTAGCGTTCATTAAATTTATAAAAGTTGTGAGCTTGATGTAATTTTTGTTTATTTACTTATCATATTGATGCATATAAATTGAGAAAGTAACATTTTGGCTTATTAAGGGGTTTAGTACCAAAGTTTTCACATTTTTCTTAAGATCTTTTTTTTCAAATTAAAATTTATATTACAGATTCTAACTTACACATGAATATAGATGTAAAACACTATTATAAAATTTTTTTTTTATTTTTAATAATAAATTTGGCTGGTTTGGCTGCCTGAAGTTACCTATTTTAAAAACTGGTCGCCATATTTAAGAAATATCTTAAAATCCTTTTAAATTCCCCAGAATCACTTGAAATTTCTTGAAACCCTCTTAAATTCCTTAAAATCACTGAAATCTCTTAAAATTCACTAAAATCTTTAAAAGTCCTTTACTATATCTTATAATTTTTAAATCTTGTGAAAGCTCTGGAAAATCCTTACATTCTTTTAAAATCCTTTTAAATTCCTTAGAATAACTTCAAATTTCCTTAAATTGCTTAAAATCACTTGAAATATTTTTAAAAACCTTTTCAATTCTTTGATATTATTGAAAATCCATTAAAATACTTTAAAAAAATGTTTACTACTCTAAAATCTTGAAACTCCCGTGAACTATTTTGAACTTTTTTTAAAATTTCTTAAAATCACTTATTGTTTCTATATAAGTAATGCCTCTTTTTATAATAGGACTTTTTTTTAGAAAATTAAATAGGTTAAAAATCATATATTGTGAATAATGAATTTGCAGAATAGTTTTTAGGGTATTGACGAATTTTTCATAGGTGGGGTAATTACTAGGGCCTCTTTTGGGTAAACTGATAAGGCCCTGCCCAGTTTTCCTTAAGTAGGGAAATATTCTGCCAACGTGTTACAAGCATTTTGTGGGCCTTGCCAGTTAACCTGGTTAGGGTCTCATCAGAAGTAGGTAAAACTGACCAGGACCCTGTCAGAACCCCATCAAAATTTCTGCACGGGTATCGTAATTAAATTGGAAATTTTGCTTCTTTTTCGAAACTTCCAATCAAATTCCTTAAACTCTTTTTAAATTACTAGAAATCAAAGATCAAACAGTTGGATCTTTTTTAACAATGCATAATTAAAAATTAAAAATAAAACACTCATGAAATAATGAAATATGAAATTTTATTCATAGAAAATATTCAGATCAACAATATTTGTGTACATAAATATTAAGCAAATATTAAAACAATGAATTATATTCAAACATTATCATATAAATGGGACGACTGACAAATATCGAAGAATGAACTACGTGAAAAAAAATTGTCGAATCGTGCGAAGTTATTTGAAATTTTATCCAATTTTTTATTGCATGGAAATTTCTACTGTTACCATTTTTTCTGGGAATTTAACAGTGTCGGAATTGTCCTTCAGGATTTTCAAGTCGTCCCGATTATTCTAGACAAACAATAAGAAATAACATAAAAATTAACTTATGTTAATCCTCTAAATTCTTTTTCATAAAATAGTGTAGTCAGAATAATTATAAGATTGAGTTTGGTAATAATATGATTGTTCAAAATCTGGACTAATTTCATACTGTTGATTCTGATTTTGCCAAGCGACATGATCATGCTGAAAATTGTTTGCCCTCATGCTTGTTATTTCACAGCAATCCAGATACTGTGAATGAGGGCAATTATAAAAAGAATTTAGGTGCTGCTGCTGTATGGTATTGTTTCCGATATCGGTGATAGTTTGTCTATCCATGACAGGCAAAGATGAGGTCGATTCGGACTGTTGTTGCTCCTTCTTGTACTTCATTCGGCGATTTTGAAACCAGATTTTAATTTGGCGTTCTGAGAGGCACAAATTATTTGCCAAATCGATCCTTCGTGTTCGGTGCAAATAACGACTGATCTGAAACTCCCTTTCCAACTCAATTAACTGCTCGCTGGAATAAGCTGTTCTGGTTCTTTTTTTCTTCTGCTTCTTCTGAGATTCTGTGGGAAAAATATTGAAAATATGGAATATTAACAATGTACAATTAATTTTTTAATTTTAAATCAATATTTCTTTATCTCCCTTTATTTTTTTCATAATTTTTGCTTCCTCATAGAGGAAGCTTTGTAATCGTTATACATTTTCCAATATTTTTATATTGGTTTAATTAAACTTTTCTCACTTATAATAAATGTCTAATACGACATTCTAATCAATTGTCAGGATGTATGTGTGTGTGCATGTATGGATGTATGGCTCCACCTATATGTCAAAACGTGCCAAAGGATTTTTCAAAATATTGTATTTAAAAACTTTTATGCACATTAAAAATTTTTTTTTTTAAATTGATTTTTCGACAATAACTTGTAAAATAATAAAAATTCAAAGCTTATGTATAGGAAAGAAAAATTTCTTGCGTCGAGACGAATCGAGACCTGTATTATTAATGCATTTTATTGAATATTAAGAAAGTTATGCTTTTATTTATAATTTTAAAAAATTTCGTTTTTATCTTTGTTTTCAAAGCTAATATATCAGATATATTTGTATATACACAAATATATCTGATATACGTATATAATATATATCTGATATATATTATATACTTCCTACATTAGCTTTGAAAACAAAGATAAAAACGAAATTTTTCAAAATTACAAATAAAAGCATAACTTCCTTAATATTGAATAAAATGCATTAATCATACAGGTCAATCGATCCGTATTAAAACAGTATTTTCTTATGTCCCCTTATTTTTTTTTATAATTTTTTATTTATAATTTTCACAAAATCGATTTTTTTTTTATTACATTTTGATTATAACTAATTTTTTTTGTCTAAAAACGGTGAAAAATACGAGTTTATAAAGTCTTTTTTTTTAGAAAAATTTCCGTCATTTCCCGTGCAGAAATTCCCAAACCTGGCCCAGACCTGGGCCCGACAGGGGCCACAGCAAAATTTCTACCCGGGTTAGTCAATTTAAAAAAAAAAATCAAAAATCGTATGATATGCACTATAGCTATTTATATACTGAATCTAAAATCATTCGACTTTTTTTTTGAGGCTATATCCATCCCAAAGTTAAATCAACAGCACGGTCCTATCTTTTTTTTGGACCTTTTTTCAATTACCATTCTTATATATATAAAAAATAATTAAAATCAATAAAAAGAATTTTTTTGTGTACTTCGAGAGTGTATTTATTAAATGTAATAACTTTTATATCAATGTTTAATATGTAAACCAATAAAAAAAATGATTAAAAATAGCCTATTTTTAGCGCGTCTAAATAGGGTAGATCCCTTAATTGAAAAATTGAGAATAGAGTTTCTTTCAATCTATAAATATTTAAAAATGTACCAACCTTGATTCAAATGTAGATTTTGTGCACAAGATGTTCCATGATTTTCTTGATGAACTTCCTCTTTCTGAAGGGAATTTTCTAGCTGCTTATTGTCCATATTTTGTGCAGTTTGAAAATCCCAGGAACTAGCAATGATTGATGAAAATGACACATTTAAAGATTCCGCTTCAACATTCTGAAGATAATCTTCGAAATCAGGCCAACTAATTGATAAATCATCATCACCACCGAGATCACCACTTACACTTTTTTGAGAAGATTGATAATTTACAGTATTTGGTGAAGTACAACATGTTTGGATATATTCAAAAACTTTATTCACAGACATTTCGAAGGTGTAAAGTCAACGTTTTACTTTCGTATCTATCGTTCTTTCGGAATTAAATTATATGTTAACTCGTCGAACTTCAGGAACGAACTGAATGAAAATTCCGTTTCTCCTCCTACATAGGTCCCAAAATTTAGAAATTTTACTTTCGAGTGTAGCGCCACAACGCAGCACGACGTGGAACCAAATGCAGTCGTTTCGATAAGAAAATTCTGCAGCTATTACAATTTTTGTTCAATTTGTAATTTAAAAAAAAAATTAACGTTCAATAAATTTATAAAAGTTGTGAGCTTGGTGAATTTTTTATTTATTTATTTATCAGTAGTTTGAAAAAGTAGCGTAGTTTGAAAAAGTAACATTTTGGCTTATTAAAGTTATTTATCGTCTTACATCAACTCGAGGAATTCACAAAACTAAATTATTTATTGGCCTATTTGTTTGTTATAAACAAATGCAGAAATTGTCGCAATTAGCTCTATTTAAAATAGGGTTCTGACGAGGTTCTGGTCGGCATTTTTAATTTCGATAAAATATAAAAATATTTTAATATTATTGGGAATTTATGGGGCAATGATACAGTAGTAATATCTCATTAATATCAATTTGTTAATAATGAAACAAGCGGGCATTGAAAAATTTTCAGGTTAAAACCAAACATCGGGTAAAAATAGGGAAATCCCAACATTATTCACACTTGATTATTTATGCAAAAATAAAAGATGGTTATATTTATATATTGGAAAATTTAATAATTTGTATATTGTTGACGAACACGTAAAAATATATTTCTAGGTATTTTAAACAGGTATCCATGAAAATTATTCCCGGGTAGAAATTCCCAAACCTGGCCCAGACCGGTGATGGAACGCGGAACCTGACCGGGCCCAGACTTGGCCCGATCGGACCCAGACTTGGCACGATCGAGCCAGGTCTGGGCCCGGTCGGGTTCAGCGTTCCATCACCGGTCTGAAATGATCCGATCTGGGCCCGACAGGGGCCACAGCAAAATTTCTACCCAGGTTATTAAATAACTACATTTGATGATTATATTATTTTCCTAATTTTTAATAATTAGAGATTTAAAGAGATTGAAAAAAATTATAAGAGTTTTTAGTAATTTCAGTAAATTTCAAGAGGTTTAACAAATTTTAAAGTAAACAATTTTTTATTGCCAAATTACTTCAAAATTTTGAAATTTTTTTGAATGTTTTGAAATTCCTTAAAACCACTTGAAATCTTTTTAAAGTCCTGTGGCATGTTTTAATAACTCTGAAATTTCTTGAAAATTCTTTAATTTTTTCATATTCTTTTAAGATCCTTTGACATTTTCTAACTTCATTAAAAGTCCCTTAAAATATTTACAAATATTTTTAAATATAATGAAAGTCCTGAATGTATTATAATCTTTTTTCGGAATACCTCAAAAACTTTCTAAAATCACTTTAAATCTCTCGCAATTGCTTTAAACTTCCTATAAAACCACTTATAATCTCTTAAAATCCTTTAGGAAATCTTGATGTCTGAAATTTTGTAAAATCGCTTGAAATACATATCTTTAAATTCCCTAAAATCATTTAAAATCTTGTGAAAATGTTTGAAAATTCCTAAATTCTTGGAAGTCCTTTTAGAATCTTTTAAAAATAGACATATGGCTGCTGCAACTATTCTATGGTTGCTGCAACCATATAATATGGTTGGCCCAACTATACCTTTTTTTCCGTGTATGATCTAATGTTTTCATCATTTCCGCAAAAATACATTTTAAAGCCTTGAATGTGAGCATGGTATATGAAAAAAATGGTTGATGTTCTAGAAGTATTTCGTTTAAAAAAAATTATTTAAAACTTTTTTTTTATTCATCTCCTTGTTATAAACAGAATTGGTTCTTGAATTTTCTTCAGAACCCTCTTAGTACCTTCTATAACATATATTTAAACCATCATGATCAGTAAAGCTGTTTTCGAGAAAATTTGATTTTTTGATTTTTAAAAATTTGTTTATAACTTTTATAAAAAATTTTTTCTTAGTTGATACTTGGGGTAAATTTATCTTACAGGAGAAGTCACTTATCGCCGCAATATGTATCACATCCGAGCGGGGGCACCCAGACCATGCTTATCCTGCTACGGCCTTCTTAAAAAATTTCTTAAAATCACTTATTCTTTCCATATAAGTAATACATCTTTTTATAATAGGATCTTTTTTTAAAAAATTAAATAGTTTAATCATCATATATTGTGACTAATAATCCGCAGAATGGTTTTTACGGTATTGACGAGTTTTTCCTAGGTGGGGTATTTACTAGGGCCTTTTTTGGGTAAACTGACAAGGCCCTGTCCAGTTTTCCTTAAGTAGGTCAATATTCTGCCTACACGCTACAAACCTTGTGTGGGTCTTGCCAGTCAAGCTGGTTAGGACCACATCAGAGGTAGGGAAAACTGACCAGGACCCTGTCAGAACACCATCAAAATTTCTGCACGGATATCGAAATTAACTGGAAATTTTGTTTCTTTTTCGAATCTGTTTCTAAATCTTTGAAATTTTGTTAATCGTCAGATTATTATCTGATCTATCAGTGAACTTGACTGAAAAATTGTCATTGTCAATAAATATAAAAAATTTCAAATGTCCTTGGTCAGAAAAATTGTATACAGAGATGAAAAAAGTTATTATTAATCAATGTATAGTATTTTCGGAACAAAGAATTGAGAGTCAATCATGGATTACTTTTACCCGGGTAGAAATTTTGCTGTGACCCCTATCGGGCCCAGATCGGATGATTTCAGACCGGTGATGGAACGCGGCACCCGACCGGGCCAGGTCTGGGTCCGGTCAGATTCCGCGTTCCATCACCGGTCTGGGCCAGGTTTGGGAATTTCTACCCGGATAGTTGACAGCCCGAGTAGAAATTTTGCTGTGGCCCCGATCAGACCCAGATTAGGGAATCTGGCCCCGATCGGATCCAGATCGGGGGATTTCAGACCGGGGATGAAACACACGGCCCGACCAGGCCCAGACCTGGCCGGATCTGGGCCCGATCGGGCCGGGCGTTTCATCACCGATCTAGGCCAGGTTTGGAAATTTCTACACGGGAGAGAAAATTGAAAAACTTGACCGAGAAGTATCGTAAAATGACTGGGAATTTGAAATGATCCGTCGAATTGCCATCCTGACTATACTGGATTTCCTCAAGTAATTACATTATTAGCATCTGAAAATCCGCTATGGAATTGAAACTGGGAGGGAGTCTCGCGTCTCGCATACTTCACTGCTCGGAAAGTCGCACAGTTTCCACTCAACTTCCTCAGGCCCGTATCTCCGCTTTTGTATAATATAATCTGGAAGTTTGACAGGGTCTGCTGACAGAGGGACCAAGGAAAGGGGGGAAAAGAGGGAGGAAGGGGGTGTTTGGTTGTGGGTGTAGGGTTTGGGGAATGAAGAGACAGGCACACAGGAAAGGAGGCGAGGGACGAAGGGATTGGTTGGAATATGGGGAGATAGTAGGAACTAAGTATAGGTACATACTGTAGGTATACGTATATACGTATATACGTATATACTAAACATGTATATAGTATATGAGTGAAACGGGGTTTTCCGAGGGGTTTTCGAGGATGGAGAAAGGTTCAAGAGGGTGATTGTGGCAAGGGAAACAGAGAAGACCGAGGAATGGATAAAGGAGTAGGGGGAGGCAAACCTTTCTCTCTCTCTCTCTCTCTCTCTTGTCAGGTCTTCGCGGTGGCAGCGCGCTATCCTACCGATAAGATCAGCGGCTTCGGGCCAGGAAATGAAAATCGCACCGACACTGTTTAATTTAGATAAAAGCATATGTTACACGCTGTCGACTTACCAGTCCCGCGAGGCTCTCCCTCCTTTTCGAGAAACTGTTTTCATGGGAAACTCCCCTGGAGACGGATAAAAGCTTTACATTGGGAATTCAGATTATTTATTATTTTGTTATACGTTTTGACTTTAAAATTAATTCTGTCCGTCCATTCTTATTGAACTTGCTGCGTTTTCATATGTTTCTGAATTATTTTGTTTTCTTACTTTTATTAATAACTTTTCATGGAATTTTAAGTTTTCAGTGATTAGGATTTTAATAAAATAAGTTTAATATATACGAATGTATATTGCATAAAATTTTTAAGTTTGGTATTATTAAGATTTTTCTAAGGTTTTTCATTTTTATGGAGGAATAATTAATATATCAAAGTCCTGCAATGTACAGGTGAAATTGGCAAAAGAGAGGGAAAGTTTCGATGGCACTACTTCAATAATGGAGGTGGTATGCCGTGCAATGCGTGTAAGCTTGATGCGATTATTGATTGCCAGCTTCTGTCATTGACAGCCCGTCATATGGAAACGGCGACTCTTTTTCCTCATTTTGTTTGTGCATACTCCGCGGTATGAAAGTTATCGCATCACAGAAAATTTAAATTTAATTCATCAAAATTATATCATAAATTATAAATAACGTGAAACAAGTTTTACGATGTTACAGAGCTCATTATATTTATGGACCTTTTTTTCGTCTAACTCGTGGTAAATGTCAACCGTTTTATGGTTCATGTTTTATTACTCTTACTAATATTGATAAAAATGTCGAAAATGAATTTTTTCGGAGTCTAGACGCTGAATTTCAATACGATGTTATCACTTAGAAACACTTTTCTTTCCCAAATAATTTCATTCAATTTCGGATTGTAATCTAATAAGCCTGCCAGGTACCTACTTTGTGGATTATATTGGCACGAGCCAATATTGGCAGATATATGAGACAAGCGGCTCCTGAAATCCTACAACCTGCATAATGCACTATGATAAGTCTCGAAACTTAAACTGCAAGCATTGCTTGTTTCGACTTTTTAACGACTTTAACTTTCCATGTATTATCAACCAGGGATAATCATAATCATTATTTACCTTTCTGACTTTTTGATCCCAAAAGCCGATGTTTTTGGCGTCTTGGAGCCAAGTTAATTACAATTTCTGCTGAAGTCGACGTGGCTTCGCTATGACTCTGCACGAATACGTATAAACACCATGCATACCGAGACATTTTTGGCTAACATAGTATCATTACTTCGAGTATTTGACAAAGATATTTGTGGACGATTTATGGTCGGTGATTAACGTCAATCTGTGAACATGTAACAAAATGTTTGACTGTCCACATAACCAGGAAATAGTTTTTAACAATAAGAATTATTTTCTTGTTTTCTACATTTTCTTAAAATTTTTCAAAAGCTAGAGTTGAAAATTGTTTATAAAATGTAAGGCGAGAGGAGAGAGAGAGAGACAGATGTACAGACAGCAAGAATTCGCGATGCACATCCCCAAAAAGCAGAGCAAAGCTCCTATTGAGTGATGGCCGCTCAGTCGACCTCGTAACCAACGCCATACATCATTCAAGATGGCTGGATTCCCACCCTACTTGCTGGAAAGACAAGGGTGACAACCCCTGCCTATTCCGACTTTCAAATATCTATATCGTTCCCTTTCATTGACAAGGTATCCATAACTTTATTGACTTCTTCAATTTTTAAGACACCTTACAAATTGATATATTTTTTCTAATAATTTAGGGTGTCTACTAATTTTCGCCCAACAATTTTCCGGTTATTTTCTTAAAATTCCGCGACAACATTTAAAATGTCTCAAACTTCTTAAAAACGTCTTATGGTTCCAGGAAAACTCTTAAAAATCATTAAAATCATAAAAAATCCTAATTTGAGTAATTTTAAAGGATTGTATGAAATTCGATAGAATTTTCAGCAATTTTCAGATGGAAATGCAGCAAATTCAATATTATGCAAGCATCGATAGTAGTTATAATAATTTAAAAGTTATATTTCCACTGATATCACTATAAATTATAATTGTTTCTGAAAAATTCGTGACGGCCGATTGATTTTTAGGTTGAAGTACCTTAATAATTTTTTAATAGCTTCGAACAGAGAATGAGTTGCGGATATCGATCCAGTGGCACGTATAAATATTAATGCGTATCGAAAACTTATTATTCTGTCATTGCTAAATAATCCCAGGGTAGATAGAATTATGGAATATTCTATTACTCCCGCAATCCACAAACAAAGCAACAAAAAGAAACTTAACTCAATGGCCGATAATTATTTCACACTGTTAAAAATTTTCGGAAATTTACGAAACATTTCAGACACAAAAGTAACGGAGATTTCCAAATGTCTGTTACTGAATTCAGAATTACGACACAATTTTCGTAAATTTACCAATTTTTCGTAAAATTACGAATTTTAGGAGCAAATTACGAAAATACTTCGTAAAATTACGAAAATACTTGGTACCCTTCGGTACCATTCGGAAAGACGCCGCCGTTTTCGCCAGAAGCTCCAAAAATCAGAAAAATTCGTGTCGCAGCCGCGACGTTTATTACCTTTATACAGTTTTTCAAAGTGCATTTGTGGATTTTCCAACCTGATTTTCCGACAATACGTTAATTATTAATGAGCGTTTTGCTCGTTTTTCTTAAAGTAAGTATTTGCATAAGTGGATATAAAAATGTAGTTAATCTAACCTCTCTTTATAAAATAAAAAAAAAATTACCCATGTATAGAAAATTATGTACATTTATTTTGGAATATTTATGTTTAACCTGTATATTAATATCAAATATGTTTTTATAGAGACATCATGAAAATTAATCCTCAAGATGAGAATAATCATGGTCAGTTTAAAGACAAGCGAGCTAAAGGAGCGAAACTGTATATTATTAAAATTATATAATTAACCGAAAAAAATTTATTAATCTAGGAATTTTATGTTACTGTTACTGAAAATTACGAAATTTCGGATTTTTACGAAACATGTAACTGAAAGACGATTCCGTGAGGGTCACTGAAAATTACGAACCGTTTCGTAATTTTACGAAACATGTAACTGCAAAAAACTTCCATTACATGTTTCGTAAAATTACGAAAGAAATTTCTAACCACTTTAGGCAAACCGATTTCGTTAATGCTCACGTTTTTTGCATTTTATAAAATCAAACGTCTATTAAAATGTGTATCAATTTTCGTTAATAACTGATTATTATTTCTAATTCATTTTATCTATTTCGAAAAGAGTTTTTTTTAAGGTTCTTTAATTGAAAATATGCGTGGAATCAATTTTTGGAATCAACATTAATATTACAAAAATTGTATTTCTTGAAAGTAAATACTTTAAAAATGAAAATTGAGGTACTTTTGCAGAGATATGTAAATACTTGGTTGAAGTATAATACGGGGCCGATATTCGGAGTCCCTATTTCCATGGAATATATTTTTTGCACGTCACTCACTTCAGCACGTGGCGCACAGATCGATCGAAATATGGCAGGGATTCTCTGGAGTCTGGCTTACGGTGAAATGCATAAATAAGTGGTCCCTAGCGTCCCTTTCAAATTTAAACTTGATCAACTCAAAATTTAATAAGGTCTACATATAAATGGAAATAATCGAAAGGCTTGACTAGCATTTATGTTATTATTGAAGTTCATGTTCCGGTTCAGACAAGAGACTCATTAGCAAAAAAGAAAATATAGGTGTATCGCTTGCTGTCATCTAGATTCTACATTATTAATGTTGTATCCGCCTCATTGTCAACAAATTTGTTTCTTGTCTATGAATAATTTGAGTAAAACGACTCGCATTTTTTCTTGTCTGTCGATTAATGGAATTTTTATCATTTCAAATTATCATAATTTATCATTTCAATTATTATACATTTAAAAATGCATAATTAATGAAAATGCAGCAAGTTCAATATGATATGAACGGACAGAAGACATGAAGGGTAAGGCACAATGTAGAATAATAATTATACAATTATACCAATAATATTGTTAGATTCTATAAAAATTTAATTTTAGAATGAGTCGAAGAAATTTAAAAAATGTTAATTATTTCAAAAGTTATTGATATTCTTATAAAATATTGAGATTAGACGTGTTTTTGCAATATCTTCTTAAAAAATTGATAAAGTGACTTCGTCCTGGCTCATTTCAGGCAGAAATTTGATAGCTTTTATCATACTGAAAATAACAAATATAATCTTTGATCCTATCTTAAAAAAGTGGTATAACGAAATGTTTCGAAAATCTCGCATACATTGTTGTCTCAAACCTAATTGAAAAAAAAAACTAACGGCGCAAAAAAATTTCACGAAAACTTTCGAAATCCATTAAAATTCGTTAAGATTTCTTAAAATTCCCAGAAACCTCTTAAAATCTCTTGAAATCCACAAAAACCATTAAAATCATGAATCTCTTGAAATCAAAGTTAAAATACGCAAAGATCTCGATAAAAATTGATAAGAAAATTGATAAAATTTAATAAGATTTATAAGGATTTTAAGAGATTTTAAATACTAAGAAATTCCAAGAGGTTTT
>CAJFCP010000678.1:9302-21346 GCA_904066005.1 Synergus itoensis | reverse complement strand
TCTCGGAATTATTACCCCTAACCGCCCATGAGTTCGCTCTTAGGGAGGTTGTACTGTAATTCTTTAAAATAACTTGAAATCTATTTATATCGCTTTAAAATCTTCTGAAATCCTTTAGGAAATCTTAACATCTTTGAAATCTTGGAAAACATCTTAAAATCCTTTTAACTTCCCTAGAATAACTTGAAATTTTTTTAAACCATCTTAATTTTTTTAAAATCACTTGAAATCTCTTAAAAATCACTACATTTTCTTAAATTCCTATACGATATCTTATCATTTTTTAAATCTTGTGAAAGCTCTGGAAAATCGTTACATTCTTTACAAATTCTTTTAAATTCCCTAGAATCACATGAAATTTCTTGAAACCCTATTAAATTCCTTTAAATCACATTAAATCTCTTAAAAATCACTACATTTTCTTAAATTCCTATACGATATCTTATCATTTTTTAAATCTTGTGAAAGCTCTGGAAAATCGTTACATTCTTTACAAATCCTTTTAAATTCCCCAGAATCACATGAAATTTCTTGAAACCCTAATAAATTCCTTTAAATCACATGAAATCTCTTAAAATTCACAAAAATCTCTTAAAGTCCTTTACGATATCTTATAATTTTTTAAATCTTGTGAATGCTCTGGAAAATCCTTACATTCTTTGGAAATCCTTTTAAATTCCCTAGAATTATTTAAAATTTCTTGAAATCTCCTTAAATTCCTTAAAATCACTTGAAATCTTTTAAAAATCCTTTAAAATTCTTTAATATCATTTAAAATCCCTTCAAATACTAAAAAAATTCTTAATATTCTAAAATCTTGAAACTCTCGTGAACTATATTGAAATTCTTTAAAAATTTCTTAAAATGACTTATTTTTTCTATATAATTAATACCTCTTTTTTATAATAGGACTTTTTTTCCAGAAAATTAAATACATAGTTTAATTATCTAATATTGTAAATAATGATTCCGCCGAATAGTTTTTTAATCTTAATGGGGTATTGATCAGTTTTGCCTATAGGTGAGGTATTTAATAGAGTATTTTTTTGGTAAACTGACAAGGCCCTAGCTAGTTTTCCTCAAGTAGGGCAATATTCTGCCAAAGCGTTACAAGCCTTATGTGCATGGGCCTTGCCATTTAATCTAGCTAGAGCCCCATCAGAAGTATGGAAAACTGACTAGGACCCTTTCAGAACCCCATACAAAATTCTGCACTGGAAGGAATGCCAAAAAATCATACACAAAATCTTCGGAAATGTATTGGAAAATAAGATACTCTGATTAGTTCTCCAAGAGTGAAAAATGTCATTTTAAGTAAGTCTAGCTCCTAGGATTTGCCCTAAGAGTCTGCGAACAACTGACAATGAGATGAATTGCTACATAGGGAAACTGCAGGAAGCTGAATAGAGATAGTACTGTAAAATTTTAAAAGTACCAAAAACCATAGAGACTAGAGTCTGGACAGATGCACGACGGGGAAGTGGAGACATGATATTCTTAATAGTTACAGCTTTGCTGACCTTCCGTCAAAAATAAAAGAGCTTGTCATCTTCTTGGGTGACTGCAGAAAAGGTGACGCCATTGCCAGACCTGTCGCCGCTCTAAGCAGATGAGAAGGTAAAATCTGGCATAAAGTCTGATGTCTAGACGAGAATAACAGTCCATAAGAACAACATGCACTATTCTACAGGTCTGCCCAATACAACTCTACTCTTCCGAAAGTACTATAACTTGTGTTCTTGTCAGACGGACGATTCTAAATATTGATACAAAAGCAGAAAAATGATTTGTGACTTTAAAAGAACCGTGAAGGTTGAAGAAATCATGGCTTCGAAGCCATAAAAAGTCCGCAGAAAAGTAAGCTATAGTTTTATTACAGGCAGAGACGAAATTGTAAAAAAAGTTTTCCTGTAATTAAAATTTTAAATTTCAAAATAAACTGCATAATACTAAAGATTTTACTAATGCTAAAAGATCTTTTGGAATTTTCGATTGTCTAATTTTAAGAAGTCCCAAAGGGGTCCAAACGATGTTGTTACGACTTGTTAAATGGGGGATGAAATGGACAAAAAAGAGGGGCAAAAAGTGTTACGTAATTTACAGATGGCCCCTGGGCGAAAATTAATAGACACACTGATGAATATAATTGTCTTTGAGAATAAGAATTTAAAGAAGGAGGGAAATTTAAAAAATATATAAAAAGAGAAGATGAAGCAAAGAAAGAAAAAGAGGAAAGGAGAAAAAGAGAAAAAAAAAAAGAGAAGAGGACAGAAAAATAAAAAGAGAGAAAATCGCGAGGATAGGGGGGGAGGGGGCGTTGGGCGTTTGAGATAGGAAGAGGATGAGTCTGATTGCCGCTGGTGCGGAAGAAAAGAGAGTCACGAGATGCTGTGCGAGTCTACGTTGTAGAGGGTGGCAGAAAAAAAGTGGCTGGGGGAGGGAGTGGCGGCGATTGCGACGTTTCTGGGTTGCGGGTGGTTGAGATTGAGGGGTTTGGGGCTTAAAGGGGTCAGGGGTAGTGCGGCACGCGGTTCCCGAGCACGGCGCAATCCCGGGGGCCGCTTTAAATGAGTCAGCGTTTTTATGCCCCGCGATGTTGTCAAAGTGCAAACAGCGCCCGATAATATATCATCCGTTGCGCAAGCAACCCCACGTGAACTGCCATCCCGAAGCCACCCGCACCACCTTGGTCCACCCCCGCAACATCATCCCCGACGGCGAGTACACGGGGTTACAGGGGCAACCGGATAGAACTGACACCTATACAGTATAATAATGCGTGTGTCGCGTGGTGAAATTTTTGCATTGAGGGATGAACGGGTGGTTCCAATGGGTGGTGAAAATTACCATTAAAAAATTAAGAACGACGTGCTGACATTTCTTAGGGGGTCTACTCTAATTAGAAGCGCTAAAAAAAGACCATTTTTATCATTTTTTTAATAGATTTATATATTAAACATTTTGATATATAAGTTATTACATTTAATAAATACACCCTATAAGTACATATAGAAAAAAAAATTTTTATTGATTTTAATTATCTTTTATACATAAAAACGGTAATTGAAAAAAGGTCTAAAAAGAAGATAGGTTCACGCTGTTGATGAAAACTCTGGGATGGATGGTCCCAAAAAAAAGTTGAACGGTTTTAGATTCAGTATGTTTATGGCTATAGCGCATATCATACGATTTTTAATTTTTGCAAAATTGACAAAATGGCGGACTTTTTTCTAAAAAAGACTTTAAAAACACGTTTTTGCTTCCTCATAGAGGAAGAAGACCTGGCCACACCTGGCCGGATTGGGGCCCGAGCGGGCCGGGCGTTTCATCACCAATCTGGGCCAGGTTTGGAAATTTCTACACGGGTAATTACATACTTTTTCTACAAACCTTGGGATACGTTCGTTAAACAAGTTATTTGAAATTTAAAAAAAATCGATCTCGGTTCTTACTTCATTCGTTACTTTAATTTCTCCATCTCTCTTTTTCTTTCTTTAACTTCTTTTTTTTCAGCCGTTCTTTAATTCCCGTTCCATGGAGGCATTCAGTGGCGGCTAACGGTCGTTTATAATTGCGATTCTTCGTATAATTTTTATTAAGACTAATTAATTGCAATGGCTTGTATAATTCAGTTAAGAAACTTTCTTCTGAAAAGGAGGTGGAGAGAGAGAAGGGAAACAGCTCAGTGGCAATAAATTAGCAGATGTTCTTTATTCTAGCGGAGTTGGTTGGACGAAAAATCGGTGGAAGGATAATATTCAAAGTATATCGCATGCAGGTAAAACAAAAACACCTTTGGGTAAATTTACCTGGATGTACCACAATACAATTATCACATTTTAAGATATTTGGATATTCGATTTCAATGGTCCTTTTAGAATAGGAGTGAAAGAAAAGTTAAGGACTTATTGGCAATAAATTAGGGGATTTTCTTTCTAGCGGAGTTGGTTGGGCGAAAAGTTGGTGGAAGGATAATAGTGAAAGTACGTCACAGGTAGATCACAGGTAAATAAAGGTAGATTGACGAAAATTACACGACGAATGAGGATTACGGAAATGGCAAGCGATTGTCGAAGTCTTCGACAATCACAAAGGGATCACGACTTTCGACCTTTTTACAATAGGATATATAATATACATAGGCAATCACAGGTAGTCGTTATGTTATCTCTCACATTTTTTCTATCAAAAATAAAAAATAATTGAGAGTTTGATTAAAATATTGTTTTGCTTTTGGAGGTGAAAATTAAAAAGTAGAATTACTGCTCAGGCATAAAATCTTTTTTAAAAACTCTTACGTTACATCTTTACCCTACGATGGAAATATATCACATGTTTTGTTTCATGAATTACTACGCGATGAAATCACATTTTTAGAAAGGGAAGATAATATGCAGAATTTAAGAGGGCACTTTACTTTTTGATGTTTTAAATGGATTTGAAAAATGGCACGTAATTTGAGGATTTTCAGTTATGGTTTCAAACTAGCGAGCAGAAAAGTTAATGACTGATTGTCGATAGCAATTGCGTCATTTTAGAAGTAGTTGTTAAAGTCTGATGCCAAGGATAAGAAGGTGGGAAATTTCAGTGGAAATTCCAGGAAATATTAACATTATTTCCATACATATTTCCTTTTTTTAAATTGTGTGATAGGTAATCTAGAAATAATAAAATATTAATAACTATGTCATAATGTAATTCAAGTATTACTACTATAATAGTATTATATTAGTTATTTCAGTAGTATATATCTACTGAAAAGTCATCAATTGTATATAGGTTCTCAATTTTGAGTACTTAGAAGCATAACGTTCAATTAAAATAAGAATCTACACCGCTTTTTAATTATTTAAGTTTATCAATCAATATCTAATTTTCAATTTTGATTTTATATATTATAAAATATTGTATTGAAATAATAATAATGTACACTTGATGTCAAAAATTGAAGCATGATATTTGAAGAAATGCAACAAAATAGACGGTAAATGTTTCGATAAGGCAAGCAGGATATCTGAAAGATAAGATAGTCATTAATTTTTGATATTTATCCTGAGGCATAATGGGAACGTACCCATACTACGTGACCCGTTTAGGGGAAGAGGGGGGCTTTTCAAAATACCTCGCTTGGTCACAGGGGTGAAGGGGGCTTAGGTCTTCGTCACGTAGTCAATTACAATATGTTTTTAAAGTTTTTTCTTCTTGATAATATTTTTTTAACTTATAATTGTATATTAGGTAAGCACACAATTATCAGCAATAATAACGCTCGGAAAATTTTTTCGATGGTTTCATTAAAAAGAGCAACTCAAAATCTATCGAAATGTGTAAAAACCTTGAAATCGATTTTTTCGAGTAATCTCTCTTTCTTCGGCGCACGTCGCATATTAATAAAGACAAATATGAGCCAAATTATTTTTTTTAACGTTATTAATTATTTATATATTATTTATTATCTGAACCCCGATCGGGTCCAGATCGGGGGATTTCAAACCGGAGATGAAACACACGGCCCGACCAGGCTCAGACCTGGCCAAACCTGGCCGGATCGGGGCCTGATCAGGCCGGGCGTTTTATCACCAATCCGTGTGGTACCATAAAGGTCACGTGATCTTTAAATTTGCGCACACATTTCGATTAACTATCTCAGAGTGTAAACCTGATACTCTGAGTATATTCAAACAGACTATAAAATGATTGTTAGTCTGACTATTCGGAAAAAATTATGGATGGTACTTTTGGTACTATCCAGAGTTTCAAGCTGACTGCCTAAATTTTGACACTATAAGTTTAACACTCCATTTTTCTCCGTGCGGCTTGAAAATTTATTATCTATCCAGACATCGGATTCGAGGATTTTATTTATTACAAGAAGTCTCGCCATCGGTTTAAAGGGCCCTTCGATTGGCGCCAAGACAGTCTTTCCTCCAGGTACCAAGATTTTACCAGATTTTACTAGTCCTAAGTAGGGGTTCAAAAGTTATCCCTCCGTAAGGGAGGGGTAACTATTTGAGGTGGGAGGTACTGCAAACGACACTTCAAAAGTATAAATTGCAAGTTCGAACCTTCAAGGTATTAGTTCAGGAAGCCTTGACAAAGCGTGAAAGTCTTGAAGTTCTTGTGATTATTTTTTCTTGATTAGTAGTGCCAAAAATATAGTGAAGAAATGGAAACCACTGTAGATAACACATTCCTGGATTTTGAAATTTCCAAGAACGAGGAGAATTCGATGTTATCAAGTTTTCCAGACTCTACGAGCCAAAAATCGACCACTTCTCAAGGTATGTAAAATAATATTTTTGGAACACCTTTTTGGTGAAAACCAAAATCTCATAGGTGAAAAAATATCGAGAAAATAATTTCACAAAATTCAATTTCCCGAATTTCTAAATTCACAAAATTTTTGTTTATAATTTGTTTTCAAAACTGATTCCCAACAGTTTTACTCAAAATTTCTTTTAAAAAATTTGAAAAATTTCGAATCTCTTCGAAATTTTCGCCATGAGTTGGTATTAATATGAGGTTCAATTCCCTGGAAGATTATATCTGAGAAATCATTTTTATGGGAGTTATGGGGGTGAGTAGATAAATTGAAAAACATCTTTTTCTCGAAAACGGCTCTACCGATTTCGATGGGGAAAAAATATGTTACGGGTCTCAATAGAGGGATGTTTTAGAAAACTTATGGGACATTTTAGTCAAAAAGGAAAGGTCAAAAAAAATTTTCAAAATTTTTTTTGAATAGAAAATTCTTGAGGCACAGTTACAGTTTTTTTTGCCTGAAAATACATTGAATTATGTGAAATAATATGTGAAAGTTTGAGCTCAATTGGAGTTCCTGCTCATTCATTTTATCATTTGAAATTCATCCTCAAATCTTCTCTTGTTTTTTCCTTCTTTCGATTTGAGAAACTCAAGTCATTAGTTTTCTCATCTGATTTAATTTCCCCAACCCCGATCGTTTGTTCATTTTTCAGTTTTTTGACTAATTCCTCACAGTATAGAGAGAAAACTAATGACAGTATAGATGAGAAAACTAATGACTTGAGTTTATTAAATCTAAACAAGGAAAAAACACGAGAAGATTTGAGAAAGAATTTCGAGCGATAAAATGAATTACTGCAGCTTCTCTAATCCCAACTACTATTCCTGCACTAAACGCCACTGAACGAGGCGATCGAGGGAAAGAATCAATTTATTCTTTCCCTCGATTTACAATCAACTTGTCATTTTTCTGATAATAATTAACGAATCGAGTTGATTTTTGCGTAGAAACATTCCCTAAGCTTGTGCTGACATTGCTCATTTTGGCCAATTTTTTAATTAATATTAGAATTTTCTATCTTTCAGTTTATTCATTTTTAATAATAACTTAAATGAACAATTTGTACTACTAAAAACTCTTGTAATTTCTTAAAATATCTTTAAATCTGTAGTTATTAAAAATTATGAACATCATATAAACATAAAATTTAGTTTAAAAATAATTTTCATGAAAACTTGTTTAAAGTTCCTAGAAATATATTTTACCATGTTTGACAACAATATACAAATTACTAAATTTTCCAATATATAGATATAACCATCATTTATAATTTCATAAATAATCAAGTGTGAAAAATCTTGGGATTTCCCAATTTTTACCCGATGTTTGATACTTTGATTTTAACCTGAAAAACTCTTCAATGCCCTGTTTCATTATCAACAAATTGGAATTAATGAGATATTACAACTGTATTTAATAATTAAATTAGTGTAATAATAATTTTCATGAAAACCTGTTTAAAGTTCCTAGAAATATATTTCTCCATGTTTTTCAACCTTATACAAATTACTAAATTTTCCAATATATAAATATAACCATCTTTTATATTTTCATAAAAAATCAAGTGTGAAAAATGATGGGATTTCCTTATTTTACCCGATGTTTGATTTCAACGTGAAAAACGCTTCAATGCCCTGTTTCATTATCAACAAATTGTTATTAATGAGATATTACTACATTATCATTGCCCCATAAATTCCCAATTATATTAAAATATTATATTATTATTATATACTTTCACCACACTCGAGATAACTAATTTTTATTCTTATTGTTTGATTACAGGAGCTAAAAGAAAGGTGCCAACAAAAAAGAGGGCCAGGACCGCTTACACGAGCCACCAACTGATGGAGCTTGAAATGGAATTTCGCAAGTCACAGTATTTGAGTCGTACCCGACGGATCGAATTGGCCCATGAATTGTCCCTGTATGAACGGCAAATAAAGATATGGTTCCAGAATAGGAGGATGAAGCATAAAAAGATAAATCAATCTTTACCCTTGAAAGAAGATTCTGCAAATGTACATCCAGCGTACACACATCAAGTGCCAATCTGCCAGCAGGTTCAACAACAAAATTTTTATCAGGACCAGCAAGTATGGAAAAGTGACCAATGTCTCAATTCTGTAATCACGAATAACTGCGAATTTCAATGTAATCAACAAAATCAGAATTATAATTATTCTCCGTATTTATATTACCAACGAGAGCGAAAAGTGGCTCAAGAAGAGCATTTTTATAATCCACCCCAGGTTCAGTGTCCATCTTCCTTTTATATGAGCCAATTTGAAAATCCAGATTCCCGTAACTTTAGCTACCAGATTCAGAACTCCCCTACTTGTAATTTCCAAACTCCGCAAGAAAATATGTCCTCATCATTAGATGTAAAGACCTGGCACGAAAATATTCCCCATGCTCAAACACCTTTGGTGAGTTCTTCCTCAATAGATGATGAGTTTTGGTCGGATCTTGCGGAACTAATTTCTCTTTGAGATAAATCAATCTCATTAATTTATTTATTTTAAATGTAAATATTTTGATTTTATATTTGTAAATATTTAAATGTAAATATTTTTAAATGCAAAAATTTTTTTAAGATTTTATAAAACTCTTAACACATTTTTGTCTAGTTATTACAATACAATTGAATATAAAATAAATGAACTTCTAAAAATGAAAATCGATTTTGATTTATCTATTCCTTCTTGTCAAATACCACCATCTGAAATTTTCTTTTATATTTCATTTATATATATTTATATTATTATATTTATATTATTATATTTATATTATTATATTATATTTATATTATATTTATATTTCTTCAGCTGGAAGTTTGGGCTTATTCAAAATTTCCTCGATAAACGATAAGTTTGAAGTTTCGTAACGTTATTTTGATACTGCTTAGCAAAAACATTAATAACTGTTTTTCATAATAAATCGGAAAAGTTTAAAAGAGCATATCATCTTCGAAACAGATTGAAGCATAACTCCTCTAATTTTCATATAAAAATATTCAAAACTTTGTCTTTTGGAGTGAATTGAAAGGAAAATGTTTATTAAATTTGGTTTTTCAAAAAATCAAATTTTTCCACTTTATTTCAGAATCAGTAAGAGATACAACTTTTTTGTAAGTGGATAAAAGATGTGACATGAAATTTCCTGCAAAGACATATATTTCAAGAATTGAATTTTTAAAATCAATTTTTAAAGCCAAAAGGGGCTAGCTCGAACGGCCTGTTGACAAACATGGAAAAATATACTTCTAAGAACTTTAAACAGGTTTTCATGAAAATTATTATTAAACTACATTTTATGATTATATTATGTTCATAATTTTTAATAACTATAGATTTAAAGGGATTTAAAAAAATTTCAAGAATTTTTAGTAATTTCAGTACAAATTTTAAAGATTAATAAATCCTTCTTTTATTGTCAAATTACTAAAAAATTTTGAAACTATTTATAATATATTATTAAAATGTTTATATTTTATTATACATTATTATCATGTTATCATGACAGAGTTCAAAAATGATTTATTTATTTTACAAGAACGAACGCTCGCTCCGCGTGTTTTAATTTTTTTAAAGGTTATAATTTATGATATTTTATTCCTTCTTTTCTATCCGTCATAATTAAAATTTTATTTTAAAAAATTTGAGTTTTATAGGAATAACAGTAACATGATATGAATTTTAAAAACTTAACCAATTTTCAAAAGTAATATTTATAAAAAATGTTTCCTTATATTTTATAAATTAAATAATTACAACATGTGTTTTGCTTTATAAAAAATAATAGTTATTAGATTGTTTTCAAATTTAACTACGTTTACAGTTGCATTGATGTTTAATTGTGGTTTTTATTTCTAAAAAAAAATACCACATTTATAGTTGTGTACAGTGTTATTTGAAATAACGGACTAATTAATTATTATGAAATTAATTAATTGTTTATTTTAAATATTATTATAAAACTGTAAATTTCTTAAGTTTTTTCAGAAGGCGAAACCTCGCTCAAAACATCCAACACGAAAAAAACTGGATATTAAACAGTAATATCTAGCTATTTAACTATGGGACGACTATCTAGATATTTAGATATAATATCCTGATATTAAATTATATAATCCAAATATTCTAGCATCCAATATTTTAATATCTGGAGATTAAGTTTTAATATCAAGATATTATATCTAAATATCTAGATAGTCGTCCCATAGTTAAATAGCTAGATATTACGGTTTAATATCCAGTTTTCTCCGTGAATACAACTGTAAATGTATTAAATTTTTAGAAGAATATAATAACCCAAAGTTTTTGTTTATAACTCATTATACTTCATATTTCTTTAAAGAATGATACTTTTTAAACTATTGATACATCTATTTTACGTTATAAAAAATAATAACTATATTTTCAAAATTAACTATCTTTACTATAGTATGGATCTTTAATTATGATTTCAAGTTCTAAAAAAAAATACCGCAATTATGGTTGTACAGTATTGTTTAAAAAACCGGTTAATTAATTATTAAATTAATTTATTAATTAGTCGTAATAAATTATTTAATTGTTTATTTTAAATATTAATATAAAATTGCTTTTTTAAAACCAAGGCGTTAGGTTTTTTCGACTTCGATTTCATCATCTTTTTAGAATAGGATTATTTAATTGTTACATTCTCTTCAGAGAGAATGTATTATTTGTATGTTTTTTTACGTGTTGGCATAAGAGCACTCGCTGGCTGCTTTAAATTCAGTTCAAACTGGATTTTCATTGAGCTAGAAAACTGGCCCTCTACCCCCGAAGTCGGCTAATTTACTAGAGAACAGTGTGGTAAATACTGCAAAGGATTTAGCCCATTGTACACCTGTTCTGCAAGTGATGTTGTTTACCACCTTTGGGAAATTTTAGGCGAAGTTTATATTGCCTATTATAATTCAAAACCACAATGGTTATAGGAAAGAAAGACACAATTCTAGATAACAATAATAAAACTATGTACAATGGTTATAGGAAGGGTTACTACCTGAAAATTCACCTTACCTTTTCCAGGTCGGGAGCGACAAGTCAACTGCCCAGTTTAGCTACAATGATTACAGAAAAGAAAGAAGATACATTTCTATACATATATATATATATATATATATGTATAGAAATGTACATATATGTATAGAAAACTATATACATATATGTATAGAAAACTATATAATATATGTATAGAAAACATTATGTATATATTCATAATGTTTTCTGAGCGATCCTTCAACACAGGTATAATCCATAGTTGTATAGAACAGAAATAATACCAGACAAGATTTTAGCCGATTTTGAATATTTAGTAAATACTGTAAAGGGTTTAGCCCATTGTACAATTGTTCTGTAAGTGGTGTCGTTTACCATCTTTGGGAAATTTTAGGCGACGTTTATATTGCCTATTGTAACTCAAAACCACAATGGTTATAGGAAAGAAAGACACAATTCTAGATAAAAATAATCTTTTCAGAGCTATCCTTCACCACAGGTATGTGCTATTTTAAATAATGAAGAATAATAACAAATAAATGCATATTTTTCAAAATAATATTGATAATAATTTATAGAATTAAATAAATCATTCATTGAATTGTTTTCTTTCATGCTGGAAATAAATCTTCGGGACAGATTCCCGTGCAGAAATTGCCATATTTTTTACAGATTACCGATCTGGCCCA
>CAJFCP010000677.1:21158-32810 GCA_904066005.1 Synergus itoensis | reverse complement strand
ACAACATATATCAGGGAGAATCAAATCGGCGAGGGACACCTGGTGGACCTTCCTTGTAAGTATAACAATACAGCTACCACATGTTTACAACCATAGCTCAAGTAAGCTATAATACGCGTTCTGTCAAAATTACAAGTAATTCTCATTTTTAATAGTCTTATCCACCATACTCCCTTAAATGTTCCCTTCACAAATTCACGTATGTCCAATAATTTTAGATACCGTACGTCCATTCTATATATTTGTTTTCAATTATAAACACAATAATTTCTATTATTATGAGAAGTCACCATGTAAATATTTGAATCGAGACTGTTTTCAGACCATGTGACCCGATCATATGGCTTCGATTGCAGCGCCTCTATAGGTCGTGATCATTGCGAATCAGAGAGCACGGATGTTGAAGAGAGATCGACGCGGCATGGTTGCGCAGAATTGTATTAGGAGAACTTAGAAATATTTTCCTAAGGAGAAAATATAAAGTCATTTGATAGGTGGTTGTTAGGATACCCAAGCTGGTCAAAGAAGGTCATGAAAATAGGAGTTTGTTGCTAAGGCAACTTTAGCGGATATTAAACCTATCATTAATTGCCTGTAAAATATCGATTATCCTCGATTTTCGATATTTGAAACTGAACTGTTATTTATATTTTGAACTTTTCTTTGAACAGGTTCACAATAAGTACACTGGTGAAGACTTTGACGAGGATTTACGTCAAGTTTTAAGAAGATCAGGTTGCAAAGATGAGAAAATAGCCTTTATTCTGGATGAGTCAAATGTTCTGGATTCGGGCTTTCTTGAACGCATGAATACTTTATTGGCTAACGGAGAAGTGCCAGGTTTGTTCGAAGGTGATGAATACACTACTCTTATGACTCAATGTAAGGAAGGAGCTCAAAGAGAAGGCCTTATGTTGGATTCGAATGAAGAACTCTATAAATGGTTCACTGGACAGGTCATGAAAAATTTGCATGTTGTGTTTACAATGAACCCAAGCACTGATGGTCTTAAAGACAGAGCAGCAACATCACCAGCATTATTTAATAGGTATGAACGCGAACTTTGGGAAAACTGAAAACTTTTATTCTTCTAAACAGTGCCGTAACGAGGGCGGGGCGACCGGGGCAACTGCCCGGGGCGCAAGCTCCGGGGGGGCGCAGGTCAAGCAAACAAATTATCAAATTTTTTTCAAAAATTTGTTCAAAAATTTTTTAAGTATCTCGATAAATTTAAAATAAATTTGGATCTTTTTAGAAATAGGATATAAGTAAAAATTAATATTCTTCGGAGGGGGGTGGTATATGAAGGGCGCACTGATCTACTTTTGCCCAGGGCGTCAAAATTTACCGTTACGGCACTGCTTCTAAAAGACAGTACCGGCCTTAGCCTATGTGGAACCCTCGAAAAAAATCTTTCATACCGCCCATTTCAAAATAAAAAGTGCTAATATTTTTTAGATTTTCGAGATTTTCAGAGAAAACAAAGTGATTTTAAGTGACTTTAAAATATTTAAAGCAATTTTGAAAAAATTTCATAGCTTGCAAAAAAACTTTATATAGTTTTAAGAAAAAAATCTTATTCTCAAAAATTAAAAAAAAAAATTCAAAAGAATTAAAACCGAATTTAACTAAATTAAAACTGAACTTTTAACTGAGTTCAAGCAATATGAGAAGATTTCAAGGAATTAAAAAAATAATCAAAAGATCCTTTAGTAAACACGGCATGAAAATCTCGAATTGAAAAGAATCGAATATCGAACTTAGAGCTAGAGCATTGAATATAGAAAAGAATATAGAACGGTACTCTAGTAACAACAACGGCGACGGACGTGTAGCGGCCGTCGCGTCGGCGGCGCTAGTTGGGAAAATTTTTTAAATTTAAAGGAATTTCAAGAGATTTTTAAAAGAACTCAAAGGATTTAAATAATAAATTTAATGCTTCAAAGGAATTTCGGACAATTGAAAGGAATCCAAAGAAATTTAAAGAATTTAGAGAATTTTAAAGAACTGAAAGCAGTTCACAATTTTTTAAGTGATTTCAAAAAAGATTTAAAAATAGGTACACGTGGAGTTTCAAAATGATTTTAACCTTAAAATATTGCACATCGATCTCTTAAAATTTGACAACACTTGAAATAATTAAAAATTCCTTAAAATCCTTCAAAATGTCTTAAAATGTCTAGGAACAACTTCAGAATCTCTTAAAATTTCTTAAAATCCTTAACAAACATTTTTTAAAATTACATGCAATCTTTTAAAAATTCTGAAAATTCCTTGAAATTCCTCAAAATTCCGCGACCAATTTTTAAATCCCTTAAAATTGAATGAGATGGTATTTCAAATCCTTGAAATTTCTTTAAATCCTCAAAATCTCTCGAAATTACTTATAATCCGGAAAATTAAAAAGACTGAAATCACTTTAAAAATTTGTGGAATCACCTTTAATTCTATAAAATCCGACAAAATCTTTGAAAACCCCGTGAAATCTTTTAAAATATCCTATTCTTATTATAAAACTAGGGGTACCATTGTGAGCACTAGGGTGGTTCAAAAACGCATGGCAAAAATTTTTCTGATGCTAGAGTCTTGATTCTCCCAATTTGATTCGAAATCCGAAAAAAGAAAGGTCATATTTTTTTTTAATTTTGATTTTAACACGTGCCGGTTTTGACTTGAAGTTTCCCATGTAAAAGATTAATGAGATTTTGAACAATTTTCAATTTCAAGGTTTTGAAAATATTTTTTAATTTTTTTTTTTTAATATATAAAGACATTTTGTAAAGTTTCCAAGATATTTTCAAGAATTTGACGGCTTTTCAAATCGTTTCCTAAGATTTAGTACAATTTTAAAGGACTTACAGTGATTTTTGGTAAGTCTTGTACAACTAAGAAAAGTGGTATGAGATAAATTTCCCAACACCCCCAAAATCTCATTTTACGACCAAAAACCGGTTTTAGGTAAAAAAAAAAGAAACAAAAATTCCACGTCAGCTACGTAAATGAAAATTTAGCAAAAAGTTCCTAAAATCTTAAAATCCACAATACTCCGTCCATTTTCATCTAATTTCATTCAAAAATAGCTCATTCGACGCGAAATTAAAATTCACTTTCAAAATATTCTGTTGAAAAAAATCTCCAATAATGAATATTATAGTAAAAATATCGTCAAAGTTGAAAAACTGTTTGGATGGATGGATGGATGGACAGTTCGGGCGAGGCGCCCCACCCCCGTGGGGCCCTGCAGGCGCTCAGGCTAAAAGCCCATTGTGCCTAATCCCTTTCCCCTTGACGCTCATTAGCCCCCCATTCCAGTCCTGAAGAAGCCTAGAATGTCGCTAGCCTGTAGGGCCCTAATTTCCTCTGGTTCCAGCAAAGCCGCCTCGAGGGTTTGGTGTCTGAGCCCAGCGAGTGCCGGGCATCGACCTAGGACATAAAGGGACGTTTCATCGTCCCTTCCACATTTTCTACAAAGGGTGCTGTCTGTCAGCCCCATCTTGTGTTTATGGTAATTCAAATGTTTGTGCCCCGTGAACAGCTGTACCATTAGAGTTACCTCTTTCCTGGTCCGGCTTAGGATACTTTGGGCCAAGTCCCTCCTGCGGCATGTGCCCAGGAGGGTCTTCGCCTGCCTACATCCCTTCACCTGCGCCCAGTGTTTGTGGTGCTGTTGCACCACCCAGTTTTTGATCTCTAGCCTGGTACAACAGGCTGCCAGGCCCAGAAAGGGTTCTGGACCGATCGGTCTGCCTGCTGCTCCTTTTTTCGCTAGTTGATCTGCTTTCTCGTTGTCCTTGATCCCTGAGTGACCAGGGACCCATATTAGGGCCACCCTATTGTTTTCTGACAGTTGGTTGAGAGCCTTTTTACACTCCCACACCAGATTCGATGTGATTTCCGGTTTCCCAACCGCTTTGATTGTCGCCTGGCTATCAGAGCAGATGCTAATGCGTCCGCTCCTTTTGTTTTCCTCTAACAGCATCTCCGCGCATCGGAGAATGGCAAATACCTCCGCCTGGAATACCGTTGAGTATTGTCCCAGTGGGATCGCCATCCCCCTCTTACGCGCGCTGTCATACAGTCCAGCTCCCGTCCAGCCCTCCGCCTTGGAGCCATCAGTAAACACGATGTCCCCTTGTAGGAAGGCCCCCCTCCTTTTTCCACGCCTCCCTTTCAGGGATGCATGTCCGGAAGAGTTGGTCGAAGCTGCACCTTTTTGTTATTTTATCCTGCCGTATCCTAAGAGTTGGCAGACTACCGATATCGCTTGGGAGCCTTGTGTGTCTAGGTCCCTGCGACCATCTACCCGTCGCAGCAAGACGTCCAACCGTCCGTGCCGCCCCCGCAGTTATCGCTACATGCAAGGGCTCCTAACAGAGCATGAGGCCCACTGTCGCCATCGGCGTGGTCCTCATTGCTCCGGTAGCAGCCCTGAATATCAGCGCCTGCAGGCAGCTCAGCCTCGCTTGGACCGTCTTAAACTGCACCCTTGGCCACCAGACCACAGATGTATAGAGTAGCCTCGGTTTTAGAATCGCTGAGTAGAGCCAGGCAATCATACCCGGCCCCAATCCCCACGTTCTACCGAAAGCCCTTCTACACATCCAGAAGGTTACAATGAACCTTCTGCACTGCGCTTCCAGATGCTCTGCCCAGTTCAGTTTCTTATCTAGGATAGTTCCCAGATATTTCACCGACTGGGCTACTCGGATCATCTTTCCGCCAAATTTGGGGCCCGTTACCGCAGCCACCTTATATTTTCTCGTGAAGACTACAAGATCACTCTTCTCCGGATTGACCGTCAGCCCTGATGCTACGCACTAGAGCTCCACAATTCGCAGGGCCGACCTCGTGAGATCCATAAGGGTGTCCAAACGTAGTCCCCTAATCAGGATCACAAAGTCGTCCGCATACCCTTGGACATAAAAGCCCTTCTCATTCAGATTTCGGAGAAGCCCATCCACTATCAAGCACCACATGAGGGGCGACAGGACCCCCCCCCTTTAGGCAGCCCATGGATGTTATTCCTCCGATCCTACTGCCTCCCCATTCCGTCGAGAGGCGCCTGTACCGCAGCATGTTTTGTATCCAGTCAGTAAGCTGTCCCGGCACGCCGCACTTAAGAGCCTCTCTGCATATGACTTCCGGGGGAGTGTTGCTGAAGGCCCCTTCTATAGCCAAGAAGGTGCCTACCACATACCCGCCTACCTCTAATTGCCGCTCAATTCTTCCAACAGCCACATGAAAGGCCGTGCCGACCGAGCAGCCTGCCTGGAAGGCATGTTGACCACTGTGTAGTGGTCTCCCTCGTAGCACCTGATCTAGGGTGTACCTCTCGACCAGCTTTTCCAATGTCTTCAAAATGAAGGATGTCAAGCTGACCGGTCTGAAGTCCTTGGCAGCAGTGTAGCCTTCCCTTCCCGGTTTGGGCAGGAAGACCACTCTGCTGCCCCTCCATGCCATTGGCACGTGCCTCAGCGCTATGCTAGCCGTGAATACTTTCGTCAGGGGCAGTCGCAGTGTCTTCAGCCCCTCTTGTAAAAGAGCTGGGTATACTCCATCCGCCCCCGGTGATTTGTAAGATTGAAAGGTCCTTACAGCCCAATCAACCTTCTTAACCGACACTATGTCGGACGCGAATCTTCAGTCTGCCCTTCTACACGGGTCTACCTGGTACACGTCCTCCTGATCCGTTGGAACTATCTGAACGCCTGGGAAGTGCACCCCCATCAGACGCCTCAGACAATCCTCCTCATTCTCAACAAGCTCACCCGTTTCCAGCCTTTTCAGCCCTAGGCGAGCTTGTGGATTTTTTGCAAGGATCTTATGTAGGAGGACCGTCCTGGGAATGTTATTCGTTTCCTCACAGAACTCCCTCCAACCTTCCCGCTTGTGTTTGTTGATCATGTTCTTATATTCCTTCCGGGCTTCTCTATATCGGTCCCAGTCCGTGATCAACTTGGTTTTAAAAGTCCTATTGTACAGTCTCCTAGCCCCTATCCGAAGGGCTTCCAGGTGTTTATTCCACCATTGTGCCCCTCGGCCAGTGTCCACCGCAACAATTGGACAATTGTTTTCGAACGCTGTGATTAGGGCTCTTTGCAGAAAATCTGCATCCAGCTCCAGCTCATCAGTCGTCCCATATTTTATAGGAAAGTCCCCAAGCCTACCTCGGGGTTCCTCTCTGAAGGCCTTCCACTTAGTATATCTGGGATTTCTCTTCAGCTGTATCTCCGGCTTCCTGAGGGCCAGTCGAAAGATAAGCTGTCTATGGTCTGAGAGCGACTCCTCATCAGACACTTTCCAACCTCTCACCTTATCCACTAGTCCCCCTGAACAAAGCGTCACGTCAAGAACCTCCTTCCTGCTTTTGGTCTGGAAGGTGGGAACATTACCTCGATTTAAGATCTCCAGATCCGTGCCCGCTAGATATTCCAACAGAACCCTGCCCCTCTCATTGACGCCCGTGCTTCCCTACACCACATGGTGTGCGTTAGCATCGCACCCTAAGAGCAACAGGATCCCCATACTTTGACAATGCTGCACCAGAACCTCCACCTCCATCGGCGAAGGTCCAGCTGCCGCATCCTCTGGGAAGTAGACCGAAGCTATAAAAATCTCCAGCCTTTCTCCCTTACTGCCCCTGAGCCTTGCCCTAATAACCACAAGGTCTCTTGAGCAAAACTTCGGCACCAATAGGGCATCCATGCCTTTGACGGCAATGCACCCCCTTGGCGAATTCTCGGGCGGGCCCTTAAAAATCGTGCCACAACCCCCTAATCCACTAATCTGCTCCCTGTGTAACCAGGGTTCCTGGATTAGGAATATACCTGTACGCATCGCAGCCATGCACCTGTTTAATACCGCCGAGGCGCCTTTGCTACTATGCAAATTGATCTGTATAAATAGGATGTCCGAAATAGCCATTGAAAAGACTACTCCGGGGCATCCCCTTTCTCTGCAGGGCCTCTTTCGAGGTCCTGCTGGTTGAGCTTTATGCTGACCCTGCCTGCTCCCAGATAGGGCCTGTAATTTAGGGCCTTGACAGCCCCAACAGCCCCCTTTGGGACACCTACAACAAGGACCCAGCTTGCCCCCGCAACCTGGGTCTCCTTCCCCTTATTCCCCCCATAGACCCTCCAGCTTTCAGTTTTCAGGGTCGGATTCTGGAACCCGAGGCGCCTCAGGACCACCGCCGGAACCTCGGGTTCCCCCGGGATTCGGACGGTTGCCCTGACGTACCTCTGCAGTACCTCCAACCCATAAATCCTGGTTTCCAGGCCTCCTGCGAGCTTGTAGCTGGAGGCCCTTGTCTCGAGCCACTCCCTCGTCCAGGTGTCAGCGACCCGCACCATGATGGCCCCCGCCCTGAGGAAGGTCCGATCCTGTCTGGGCGCCCGCCCCTCTCGGGGCATGACGTCAATCGCTTTCGCGATTTCCACCCTCAGCCTGTTCAACTCCCTCGAAGTCAGACAGGCCTCTGGGTAGCCCGCCGCGACGATCACCCTCGTCAGCGCACTATCGGCCACCTGGGCATAAGCGAGGCCCGGGGCTTCAGGAGCCCTGTGCCTCTTGGCCGCCCTTTCCGGAGGAGTGTCCTGAGACCCCTTCTTCCTTTTGCCTGAAACCGAGGCCTCCTTTGGAGTGCCTTGGCTCCCTTCTGATGATTGGGCAAGAAGAAGCCGCTGTCTTTTGCGCCGCCTCTTCTCTGCACCACACGGTCCTTTCTTCTTAAAGGAAAGGTCCGTGAGGCGCTGCCCCACTTCATCTACCGCCCGGAAGGTGCCCTCTAAAGAGCCCCCTCCTAGCGGATCTTTTACGACTGAGAGCCCTTTAGCAGAGCCCTCCTGTGAGGGCCCCCCACAAGAGCCCCCCTGGTTTGAGGGCCCTGGAACAGGGCCCTCCCCTGAAGGCCCCGCTTTGGAGCCTTCAGGTTTTTTGTACTTTTTATTTTTTCGGACCTTACGAATCCCACGAACAGCTAGGGAAGCAGTATTCCATCCATGCAGAGCCCCGCATACATGGATGAGGCCTATTATAATACGGGATTCGGCCTGGTTTCCCGAATCCACCGTTAGAGACACCCCCGTCCCTATCTCCAGTGAGCAGGCTCCTGTCCAAGATAGCTCCCCCTCGCCAGCGATAGGGGCGGATTTTGGTAACCCTGGTGCCATTCAACCCTCGACACGGTTGGTCACATCTTAGTTTGGGGGCCAGAGGACTCGCGCCCTCACTATTCTGAGAGGTGTGGCCGATTCCTTCCAGAAGGATCGCTCCTTTGTTCAGATCCCACGGACTACCAACCTCTCTGTTCCCCAGAGTCCCTGGGGCTCGCAGCCCAGTTCTTCTGGTTCGCAGATCTCGAAGTGTCAGCCCGTAGAGACTCTTAAGCCCTCCCACCAGCTGCAAGGTCACGTGATCCCTAGGGAGAGGAAAAAATGTTTAAAAAAATCGCAAATCATTTCCACTACAGTCTCGTCGATTTTTACTTCAACAAAATGGGCAATACATGGTCGAAAATTCCCTTACAATTCCATAAATAAAGTGACTTAAAATCTCTCGAAATTTTTTAAAGTCCCTCGAAAATCCGTGAAATCACTTAAAATCTGTGTCATAGCACGTCTGTCGAATGTTCGATTTTCACCCTAGCGAAAGTTTCGGATTGAAATTCATTCTGAATCAATTCGAATAATACCGGAATTTGTATCTGAACCAAACAGTTTTATTCTGATCTAATTCAAAGGAAGTTTTCAATCCGAATTAATCCGAAACCCATTCAAAAGCAATCCGAATGAATCCGAACTTTCAATCCGAATAAATCTGATCAATCCGAATGAATTCGAACTTTTAATCCGAATTAATCCGGTCAATGAGGACTTTCAATCCGAATTAATCCGGTCTATCCAAATCAATCCGGAAAATTCGGATTCAATCGGATTGACCGGCTTTATTGGGATTGAATCTTTGGATTAATTCGGATTGGCGGATTCATTCGGATTGATTTTGAATCGGCTTCGGATTGATTCGAATTGAAAACTTCCATCGGATTAGATCGGAATGAAACTGTTTGATTCGGAAACAAATTCCGGAATGATTTGAAAATTTTCGGATTGATTCGGAATGAATTTTAATCCGAAGCTTTCGCTAGGGCGGCATCTTCGAAGAGTCACGAAGGAAACCGATTTCCGAGGAGTGACGTAAAGTAAACCAAGGAGTGGCATAAAGAAAGTAAACCTAAGGGGAACCAGACTTTGATTAATCGTGGTTTTCTAACCTCAACCTCTCACACGTGGTAATGTATAATGGAAACTTGAACCTAGACGCTCTAAACGCGATTGGGGACTATCACACTGAAAATCGAAATCGCCAGATTCGCTATGAAAAGTAACGTGTTTGACATGTTGTGAAGCAGTTAATCCCCGGATCGTGTGATGGCGCCACTCGCCTTCGGTTTGTGATGCCAACTTCACACTCTCGAGGATTGCCTCCTTTTACAACTTGTCAAACAAAAAGCTATTAAAATCCACTTAAATTCCTTAAAATCACTTGAAATTCCGTTAAATCCTGTAAAATTTTATTAAACCTTTTAAACCTAAATCGTTTGAAAGCTCTTAAGGTATTTTAAAATCTCTTTTTCTCCCTAGAATATCATCGCATAATATTGCATATCTAATTCAATTTTCATCGCGTATATTTGTCACCATTTCTATATCATCATCGCATAATTTAAAGCTATTTTTATTTATTATTATTTTTATCCTTTTTTTTTTGCTTAAAATCTTCTCCTTTTTAACAGGTGTGTACTTAATTGGTTTGGAGATTGGTCCGATAATGCGCTCTTTCAAGTTGGAAAGGAGTTCACAAGCCGTGTTGACCTGGAAAAACCATCATGGAAATGTCCAGACTTCTTTCCCTCAGTTTGCTCCTTAATTCCGGCACAACCCTTGCACAGAGACGGCGTGATTAATGCCTGTGTTTATGTCCACCAAACGTTGCACAAAGCAAATGCTCGATTAGCGAAGAGAGGCAGCAGAACAATGGCAATCACACCTCGACATTATCTTGATTTCATTAATCACTTTGTTAAACTTTACCAAGAAAAGCGAAGTGATTTGGAAGAGCAGCAATTACATTTAAATGTTGGATTGAGTAAAATCGCTGAAACCGTGGAACAAGTTGAGGAAATGCAGAAAAGTTTAGCCGTTAAATCACAGGTAAGCAAAGTTAGATTTTTAATTAAAGGCGTTGGAGCCAAGTTATAACTAGGGATGGGCGATTTCGATTCGATTAATCTAGAAATATATTGTGCAGTTTTTTGAAATCCTTTAAAATTTTACATTTAAAATCCTTCAAAATTCGCAAAATATCTTAAAATTCCATGATAGTATATTACGATACGTGTGACTTAAGTGGCCCATTTTGGCACGGCGTGTAGTTAGCGCCCGAGCGGAGCGAGAGCGATAAATTCACGCCGTGCCAGTGGGCCACTTAAGTCACGAGTATTGTATACTATTTTATAGCACATGTGACATAAATCCGCTCAAAATTTTAATTTTTATGTGAGAAGAGTGGCTTGGAGCGCGGAAAAGGGGGGGTTCAGGGGGTGGACCTCCCCAGCCCAAAGAAAAATTGAGATAAAAATCAAAAAATCAAAGTGACATTTGAAAGTTGACTGTCAACTTACGAGTTGCTATAGGGTTGCTAGGTGACAGTACCGAGTTTGAAAATAAATAATTCTTATTTTTTATTCTTTCCCAAATGGTATTATTTGTAGTATTATAATTATAATGTATAACTTTATACTTGATAGCTTAAATTTTTGTATTTTTAGTTTGCAACTGTGTTGTCATCACATTACAATTTTGAACAATAATTTATTATGATAAATGATCTTTAAATTTTCATACAATTTATCAAGGAACTTAAAAATTTTCTTAAATATACACAAGAAACTAATATTAATCAAGAAATAAAAACATTAATAATTGATCTTTGAAGTTTATTTTCAACATTTAAATAATCGGAGGTACTACTATTACTCTGAAGTTAGTTGAAAGTAACCTATAATAACGTGCTGAAAACGGCCATTTATGTCACAGAAAAGCGTGACTTAAGTGCGGATTTAGGTCACAGTGTGCTATAAAATTCTTTAAAGTTCAACGAAATATTTTAAAAATTATAAAACCCATTGGAATTAGTGATGGGCGATTCTACTCGATTCTTTGAAATGACTCGATTCTTCTCTTGAAGAATCGATTCTGACATCGATTATTTTCAGAATCGATTTTCTGCGTATCGATTCTGTTTTAACGAAGAATCGAAGTTCAGAATCGACAGGTTACTTTTTTATTTACATATTTTTTATTTACAGAATATATACTTAATTCATTTTCATTTTTATCAAGATTCATAAATATCAGTCAAATAAACATTTCTATAAGTTAAAATGACATTATTTATAATAAACAAAAATAATATTTTTTAGCATTTTAAATTGCGCGCCAATAGCAACCAATCATATGCCGAGCACGCATGCGCAGATTAAGTATCGATTCTTCGATTCTTTTTAAAAATAATCGATTCCTTGGTATCGATTTTTAAAAAGTATCGATTCTTAGACATCGATACTTTTTGACAGAATCGCCCATCCCTAAT
>CAJFCP010000676.1:31992-47610 GCA_904066005.1 Synergus itoensis | reverse complement strand
AGATTCTCCGTCAAAAAATACGTAAGTTTTATTCGAAACATTTTTTTGTAATCCGTTATAAAAAATTGGGATTGCCATTTAAAATTATAAAGTTACCCCCGCCCCAGCCTCTTGGGGGGGTGGCGTGGGGTAAATTTTTGCATATTTGATTTTCCCCCTCAAAAATAAAAAGTTTTTATTCAATATTATTCATTAGTATTTTTTAAGATATTTCGATGTCTCAAGATAAAAAACTCACCCTGTATATTTATTGTCCGTATTTTCTGTGAAAATATTTATTTTCTCAAACGGAAAAAAGCATCACTGCCACAGCATACAATATGGCTGCGCGGGAAATTTCAATTTCACGCTGGGGAATCTTCTGATTATGTACAACTCCAGAAGTTATGAAACATACATTACATATATATGTATGGGGTTTATAGACGGAATTCTGTAACTCCCATGCTATAAGTCTGTAAGAGAGAATTTCGCGACTGATAACGCACAAAGCTGTAATATGAGGCCAAAATTCAACAACAACACCATCGGAAAATGATAAAGTTTTTACATCTAAATAAGCATAGACAATATGCACAGCAGACAATATGGCTGCGCGGGAAATTTCAATTTCACGCCGCGATTCTTATAATTTATGCACAACTCCAGCAGTTATGAAACTTACGGGGTTAAAACTATAAGTCTCCAAGAGAGAATTTCGCGATTGATAACGCAAACGCACTAAGCCGTAATATGTATATTGTATCCAAACTTCAACAACACCATCGTGTATCATATGAGGTATCATGTTACCGACCGAACATTTGTGTCACTCGTGCTTGCGATAGTCAGCCTCAAATACATTAGTGAAAAAAGAGACTTACCGTTTTCCTTTCTCTGACTCTGAGTCGTCGCGTCCGCCGAAAATTCGAACGTTATTTTTGGCAATATTAAACGCGGTGAGACCACCTTTAGCTGCGACTGTTGGGAATCAGTGTTAAAGAGGCGTCTGCCGGGGACGCCAACGACTTTCGACGTCGACGACGGAAACGATTTCGAAAAAAGAGGGAATAAGCTGATAAAATATCGAGGGTGAAACCTTGTCACGTTTATCGATCATTCCCTTCGAACGAACGATTTACTCAAATTTGATTTTCGTATTTTCGGCTACATGCACGCTTATATTCTATATATTTTTCATTAAGCCCGCGATTTCTATTTTCGACTGATGACCTATGAATATTTAATAAATATAATAAACATTGATCATCGTGAACACCGAAACGAATTTTGCAAACGAACACGATTTTTTTCTTAAAAAAAAATGGCTACTACTGCTCTGGATCCGATTGAAATTGCTAATATACTTGCCCAAGAGTTATTTTATCAACAGGTACGATTTTCTCTAAATACCGAAATTATGCTTCAAAACAAACTTATGTAGATCAAACTTATGTAGGTCTACCTCATCGAGGTAGACCGGTTTAGACATTGTGTGCACTGTTAGAAATTTATAGAAGAATTCTCTGTCTCTATCACATGTCACTGGAGCTATATGCTGTTACCCTAACAGAAAATTCTGTTACAGTTTAGAAATTTCTTACTGGTACATAATTGCATAAAGCTTCTGTGACATCGTGACAAAAATTCTGTCACGGGTTCAGAAATTTCTACAGTGTCGGAATTTATTTTAATTTCTGCAAAGCAAATAAAATTTTTTGTTTGTAACGTCTATTTTCTCATAATTACTAACAATTCTAACAAATATACATACATGTAATACTAGAATTATTAGAAATTATAGCAAAATAGTCGTTGCTTATCAAATTTTCTTCCCTTTTATCATATGTAACAAAAAAAATTTGTTTTTAATATAATCACTGCACTTAATTTATGTTTCAAATTACACAATCACACGCACGGTCCCTTGCACATATATGTAATCGCGCGCCCAAATCATGCGTCGAAAATCGCACTCGCTGGGGACAGACATTTGTAAAATTATGTTACATATGTAACTAAAAAGTATCAGGAATTTATCAACTTTTTTAACAGTGTATGGATAAATTGACCAGACAATTTCTGGCTTTGGACTTTAAGTTATTCTTACTTTTATACCATTTAATTATGTACACAGAAAAAAATCTGCTCATTTTCAACTCGCGCGGTTCGCTTCACTGTCAAGTTTGAGCAGGCTGAGGGCACGCGATTCGGATTTCGTGTTTTTCGCGCTCGATGTTGATAATATATTCATGTGCAAATTACAAATTTTTATTTCAAATGAAAAAAAAAATAAATTTTATTTACTGAAAACCCTATCGGCTTTAAGAAATACATTCTCATTATAATATTCGCGCTCAATTTTATCCGAGTAGAAATTTTGCTGTGGCCCCGATCGGGCCCAGATTGGGGAATCTGGCCCCGATCTGGTCCAGATCGGGGGATTTCAGACCGGGGATGAAACACACGGCCCGACCAGGCCCAGACCTGGCTAAACCTGGCCCGATCGGGCCGAGCGTTTCATCACCGATCTGGGCCAGGTTTGGAAATTTCTACATATGGTTAATAAATTATGTGCTGAAATTTTTTTTTTTTTTTTATTTTTAATTGTATAAACTTTAATTGTTGGTCCGGTAATATATTTTTTTAATCACACACTGCTATTAAGGAATGAGGTATCTCTATTGTTGGAAATTTTCGCTTTTAGTTGGAAAATTGAAATTTTCGTTTTTAACAATATTTTTCACGATTAAAACAGAATTTTTATATTTTTTAAAAAAAGTGGCACAAAAATTTTTTAAATGGTCTTAACTTTCTTAATTTTTGTCAAAAATGGCTAGCTAACGAACTTGACCAACTTGACCTTATTTCTTTTTGTGCTTTGAACAAGTTTGTCAAAACGCAATCCAATCTGATAATTCTTTCGAAAGTTATTGTGTCCACAGACGGTGTCAAAACTTGGAGATTTAATAAAAATTGCGGAAGTAATTTTTTACATAAAACCAATATCTTCTCATATAATGAGAATGTAAAGAAGTTCGGTTTTTGTTACAGCCTATTCTTGTTACTCCTTAATATTTCCTCTTTAGACTTCAAATTAAAATGTAATAAAAACTAGAATTTTTTTCTGTGTTTTGGTTCTTTGGGCAAAATACACTTTGAGGTAAAGAGCCCTTATTTTAAGACAAAATAAAGATAAAAAATTGACTTTTTTACGCAAATAAGTGGGCTTAAGACTAGTTTTAAGTTTCTAAAAATGGTCTTAAATTAAGTTATGATATAAAGAAGCTTTGATACAAACTAGCCTTTTTTCTGTACACCAAGTAGACCGCTTTGTCCCTACTTCTCCTATGTAAATTATATAGTGTGAATTATTGAAATTTTAGTGCTTTAATTTTTTCAAGTTTTTTTTTGTATAATTTTTGCTATTAATTTGAAGTCTTTTGTGTGATATCATTCTTTGTGTAGTATATGCAATGCGAGCCCAAGGCAGATTAGAGCAGCAAATGCATTTATTTATAGATTCGCGGAACGAGTGTGCGCGTTTTGCACATGACAAAACGCTACCTCTTTACGCGTACATATATTCAATACGCATGCATAGTGTTCGTAGGTTATAAGCATGATTGTCTTTGTGTTCGTTGTGTTTATATTTGAAGTATAGAAATATACATTGCCATGCCACACATTATGAAACAGAAGACGTGTATAATTGTACATTTGTACAATCGAAGATGTGACAATTATGTATGTGACATCTGAGAAAGAAGAAAGAAATCACGTTTCACGTGATACTAAAATCTTTAAATTTATTACGCACTTAATGACAAAAGCACATTTGATAATTCATGATACAATATTTGTCACAATAATGCATCTTGAAGAGTACTATAAAATATTAAAACAATAAAATCCACTTAATAATTGCATTAACTCTCTAAAGATTTATTATAAGTTTAGAGAGAAGTTCTAAAAAATTTAATAAGAACATTGAAGCCTTTCATTTTTCAGCTTTTAATGAATGGGTAATAAAACATCACGCGAAGAAGTCGTAGGGCAGAGCGGGGCAAAGTTGTCACCTTTACGTTTATAACCCTACAAGAAATTAATATTAAGGTATATTTTATATTAAATTATCAATTTTTTCAAAAAAAAAATAAAATAAAATAAAGTTATGGAATCTAATGAAAGTATTGAAATATTTTTAATATATTTGCTTTTGAACGCTGTATTATACAATCACTCCAAGTAATGGTAACCTAATTTAAAAAAAATATATATATTCGCCTAAATACTAACAGACAATCATTTTTAAAATGATTATTGACAACCTTGCTCCAGTTTGCTTTTCACTTTTTTGACACGAGAGAGAAATCATTATTTTACGATATCTGTCGTGGGGCCTTCACAGAAACAGAAGTCCAATTTTTGTTACAACTTATTTTAAATTTTAAGTCCCACTTTAGACTTAACGCTAGATCTAAGCCCATATTTGGTCTTAAAACAAGACTTCACAGTCTTGTTTCGAGACTAAAAAGGACTCAAATATAGCGATCAGTCTAAAAACGGACTTAAATTAAGGTGATGTAAAAAAACCAAGTTGTAACAAAAACATTAATTTATATCAGGAAATGATTAATTTTATCCTATTATAAAAAGAACATACATTTTTTAAAAAATATCACACCCTAAAGAAATATTTTTATCATTTTTTGATAACGCTATCAGTTTATCAGTTTTCAAAATTTAAGTACTCACAACTTCGTCATCAAATTCTTCTCCTGAAATCGGTAAAAAACCTACCCGTGAGGCAAAATCCTCATGCAAAGCAAGAACGTTTAACAATTTTTTTATCTGAGAGCAACAAATTTACTGTGTATTAACTATATTTTATATAATTTACGATATCTTTTTTTTCCTATCAGACATAATTAAAATTTTATTTTAAAAAATTTCAACTTTATAGGAACAACAGTCATATTATATGAATTTTAAAAACTCAACCAATTGTGGTTTTGATTTCTGAAAAAAAAAAAAACTACTGCATTTATGGTTGTACAGTATTATTTAAAAAACCGTTTAATTAATTATTAAATGAATTGGTTAATTATTCCAAATAAATTAGTTAATTGTTTATTTTAAATATTATTATAAAACTGTAAATTTCTTAATTTTTTTAATAAGGTGAAACCTCATTTAAACATTTATACACCTTTAAGCGTAATAAAATTTTAAAAGAATATAAGTAATTACCTACTGGTGTTTTTCATAACGCAAAATAGATTTATTTGCTTTTATTAAAATAAAAAAGCAGAAAAACAAATGCGAATCGTTCTCTACTTTGTGTAAAACATGAATTAATTTTAATCTAAATGTTTATTTAAATAATTAGTTTGATCGTTACTATGTTTTAATTAAATATTTACTTAGCTAATTAATTTCTTAGACAATAATTAAAAGAATACAGATTTAAAATTTCCCGCGTCACGCGCCATTTTCAGTATACACCGCGTCATCACTTTCATTTGATCAATAAGGAAAAAGCGTTAGGAATGTTTTCGAATTGCTGTATCTGGTGTAATTTTAATTTCTCGAAATTATGATATATGTAACCAAAACATAAATCTCATTCTTCATAAGGGAAGTTTTGCATAGTGAAGGTGGCGCTGTAAAAGGAAAGGTGCAATTTAATTTTGGTGATTGCTTTTATTATAATAAACATGAAGGAACATAGGAATTTGGTATTGGTCATGGTCAATTTCCGCAACTTTTTTGGACAATACTTTTAATATATCAGAGCATCGACCTGCTGAGAACTGAGAGGCCTTATAAGATTTCTTACTTTTCGAGGGGTTGGGCGGGCCGCGGGTTATATGTTATATGAAATGAGTGGGTGGGTTCACCGATTATACTCGCATTCGGGAGGAACTGAGTAATTTTAGCGATGACACTACTTGCCGCACACAATACAATGCCAGTCGGCTGACGTCGCGTCGGTTCGACTTGAGCTTATTCATTTTACCTGGTGTGAGAATAACTTCATCATCTTGCCCATATGGAAAGAGAAACCCCCCTCTTTAAGAACAAATATATATACCTATATATATATTTTTTTTTTGTGTGATCTGAGACGGATTTTTAGGTCATTAAGATAATCGAAAAAACAATTAAATGCTTGGGATTTTTTTTCTTAGATTTTAGTGGTCACTGCGAACACTAAAATTTTTTTATTGAAAGGCACTAGGTAGCAGTGCCTTTGCCGATGATTCGTTGTAAATAGCGACACGTACGATAACTTATCGGGTCTAGATCATGTATATTTTTATCTCTTTGCATTGAAAGCAATTTACGATAACACAAATGGCAGAAGAAATTCCACGTTTAATGAATATAACTCTGATTCTTGAAAATTGAATTGCACTTGCTTAAGTGCAAGAAAAGATGCATAACAAGCTAGTAGCTATTTAAAGAACAGGTTTCTATAGCTCTCCACAAAATACTAATGAGCACTTTTTCTGTTTCTTTAATCAGCTGGTATCTTTGGACGGCCTGCACAGTGGCGTGCCTACTAGAACGACGCCCACGCTTACTCCGACGACCCTTCGGAGTATCGAGCAGACCTTCCTGGAGCTGACAAGCGAGTCAGCTTCACACAGTAGAGAGGCTGGATTCGTACCACCTCTTGTGGAGCCGTCGCAACCGACACCTGCCCAGACTCAAAACACGATTCATCACAACAACTTTGAGAATCATCAGAGTCCGCAACAAAGCCAATATCAACACGAGCCACAGCAACAGACAAGACGAAATATGGGAGGCAGAAGACCCAACAGAACTATTGGCATGTCTCCGGAAGAGGAGGAAAGACGACAAGTTCGCAGAGAGAGAAATAAGATGGCAGCAGCTCGTTGCCGAAAGAGAAGAATGGATCACACTAATGCCTTGCTAGAAGTAAGTTTTCCAGGGTATAATAACTATCTACTTTTGGCCAGTGGCATATCTATAGGGCAGATATGCCAGGCTGGGAAAAATTCGATAGGTCATTTTCATCGATATCGCATGGTCACATGCTTTATTTTATAATTAAGTTTTTAATATTTCAAATTAAACAAGACAAGTTTTTAAATGTAAAAATTTCAAATCTTTTAAAAATTTATCTTAAGCTTATCAAGTTTTCTTATTTAATGTCCTTAGAATTGACTAAAGAAAAATTGTACTTTTCCAGGAAACTGAAGGCTTGGAACAGAAGAAGCAGAATCTACAGGACGAGATTAACCAACTAAAACAAGCAAAGGACGAGTTGGAATTCATACTCGAAGCTCATCGGGCTGTTTGTCGGCTTCGGTCTGCCTCTCCACCAGACGTGAAGCCAGTGATAAAGCCTGTCATGGTTGAAGATGAGTTCGTCCAGCCTGCAAAACGTGATACCGTTTGCAATTTAAGGCCGAACAGACCAAACTCGCTACCAGTCGGATTTGAAAATAACAACAGACCCAATTCCTTACCGATTTTTGTAGAACCTAAGGAGCGACCCGAGCCTCTCCAGTTCAAAACAGTGGAGACTCCCTCTTTTATGAAGTCCACCACCGAAGTAGCTGGTATTCCGATCACCACTCCCTCGAGCGGAATTCCCTTCAACTTTGATTCTTTAATGGAAGGTGGCACAGGTCTCACACCGGTTTCTACTCCGCTGATCCCATCCTGTTCCAGCCAGCAGAGAAACAACCTCTCTGCTGTTGACCTCAGCTCCCCAGATGCAAATCCTCCTAAACTCGTAAGCTTGTGACGCCAGGATATGGAATATGGATCTCCCGAGTACGGATCTCCAGAAGAAGATCCACTAAAAAATTGTTGAACGGTCCATAACATGCGTTGCCATAAGATAAGTAGCCTTTCAAGGTAATAATAATAATAATATTAATAATAATGATGATGTTGATGATGATGATGATGATGATGATGATGATTTTTACGGACGAGTTCTAATATGTCTAGAATAGCTTCCCATTAAATAAAGTTTTAGAATTTATTGAAATTTTAGATATACTTCCGAAAACAGGGTGGCCACAAGTCAAATTTAGGAAAAATCAGAGTCTGCTGAAAGTTATGCGACATAAATGCGACAAAAAATTCAATTAGATACTGATTTCAAAGACTTTAACAATTTGAATAGGATTTCAAGGTATTATAAAAGTGTTTATGAATTTTAAAAATATTTTTAGCGATTTAAATAAATTTCAGTTGATTTTAAAGGATTTCAAAATATTTGAAGAGATCTCAATTAATATCTGTTTATGTCATTAGTAATCACTTAAAATTGCGATGTCTTTTAAGTTCTTGAAAAACTTCCGAAATCTGTTGAAATATTTTGTAGTCCATTATAGTATCTAGATATCTATTAACATTTTTTGAAATCCTCGAAAAACTTTTCATATCGTTTAAAATCTCTTGAAATCCTTTCATTCATTTTGTCCCGTTTTTATTCTGCAGGATTTTTACCCACTTTTTACTTTTGGCCTCTCAATTGTGTCCGGAAAAATCCATAAACTTGCATTAAGAGAATTTTTGTGAAAGTCAAGCGATTTTTATGATTTTCATCTATCTGCCAGTTTTCTGCAGTTAGCTAAATGATTAAGAAGCGAAATTTCTTTGATTTAAAGTTATATAATGAAGATGGCATTATTTAGTCCCGTTTACAAAAAACTCGTCTCATGCAAGTGATAAAGTGTATTTAATTCTTTGATTACATGCAAACTAGAAATAAAGTAAGATGAGATACTTCTACCAGAGGTACATTTTTATATTACATATTATTATATTATTAATTATACATAAAACAAGTTAGATGTTAAGAACAAAATGTAGCTCAAAACTTTTCATTAAGATTAAGAACTTTGATTGGGAAGATGAGATTACGAAACGCAAATGTCCCGACTTGAAATTTTACTTGGCGTCAGTAAAAGCCAAACCAGGAGATAGTCAATTCGAGTTTGAATTGACTTTTTTCTTTGCAAAAAATATTCTCCGCTCAAGCCTCAATCATCAATACTGTATAACTCTTTAATCCCTCCATATATAAGTATAATATATTTTGTAAGATTCGAAAATTGTCGAATGACATTGAGCAAAGCAATATTAATATATTTATACATGCGGCGGTGGTGTTGGTGAAGGGACTAAAGTGTCTCTTGATAGAAAATGCTAGCGATCTCCATTAACATTAGTTGCGCCCGCACCACATTAGTCGTGAGATTATTCGATGATTGTGTAATAAAAATTGTAATACTTCAATTATGCAATATATATTTTGTTTAGTTCAAGATTATAATAAACAGTCTTGAAATTGTCAAGTTCTCTTTTGAATTTCTTTCGCTAGTGATCATTTACATCCCAACTAAACTAGACGAGGTAGACGATATGACTAAAATAGTACATTTCGACACTATTAATAATATTAAGTATTTTCCTATTTATAGCAGTTTTATTTCAACAAGTCAAATAATTGATAAGAAAGCTTTTAGACTGGTACCATACCTGACTCTTCCCTACTGCGTAAAACTAGTCAATATTAGCAAACTGGATTAGCCGAATGGTAAAAGGCATTTTTCCAAACCCTGCTAGTCTTATGAAATATTCCATAAGAACAGTCAGTTCAAAATATTTTTGACATCTACAAAAAGTCGTTGTGTCTTAGTCATTTTTTAATTTTTAAAATAATTTTGTATTTGCGCCACTTTTTGAATGCCGAATGTAAAAATCTGTTAAAAACTAGAGATTAAAAATTTGTTCAATTCCATTATGTACATACATTCTCATGAATAAAATATTTTTATCAGAGTTAAACTCTAGATACATCCCTGGTTTAGTTGAGTGACTAACGGATGGAGTCCACAGTAATACAATCTTCGGTAGTATAGTGGTAAGTATCCCCGCTTACGAATGTACATACATGTAAATACAAAAATAAACTACGTTACAAAAAAAAAAAAAAAATAAGTATCCCTGCCTGTCACGCGGGAGACCAGGGTTCGATTCCCCGCCGGAGAGAATTTTTTTCTTTTTAATAAACGTTTAAAAATTCCTCTTTCATTCCACTTACATATTTTTCTTTCTTTTGTTTACTTTCATTTTTAAATAATAATACATACGTAGATACAGTATGTATAGGGTTATGCGTTAGTAATTGACAATAATTGATAAATAATGACAAGATTGATAAATAATGTGCTTTCAGTCAGCGTTGCCATAATGAAAATCGCGTTTGTATAAAATCGCCCGCAATCTATGTATACATATTGAGTGAGAGAAGGGTCTCACCTACCCCACAGACAGACCAGGCTCCTAGTAGCGCAGCTTGTTTACGTCATAAAAATTCTAGGAAACGTCTTACGTTTCATGGCAACTTCAAACGCGATGCCCGAAAAATGACATCATCAGAGCCGAGTGTATCTTCCACTTTCTTATTCTTACTACATGCTCAGTATTCTTTCGTTCTACATACTATATATAATAATTAAGAATAAATTAATGATGAAGTTAAATTTAAATAAATAAAACAATTTTATTTGCATAATCCGCACACAATGAATACATTTCGCCTTTTTATCACTTTTAAAAAATACCTATGTTACCTATATTACGTAGTACTCAAAAGCCAGTTACTTTTTTAATGGTTTCTTCTTCGTTGTAAGCGTTCATTGATTGATAGTGACTAAATTCCATAGTAAAAGTACCATTTCCAGATGTAATTATCCTTAGCGACGTTGAATATCCGAGCAATTCAGCCAGTGGAATTAGAGCATTAATTACCTATAAAATTTTTAAGAAAAGCTAGAGCATAAATTCATACTTTATTGCATTCAGTAAATACCTTATTTTTTCCACGGATATCAATGTTTTTTATTTCCCCCCTTCGTCGAGACAGATCTGCGGAAACTGCTGAAGCCGATTCCTCTGTGGTTACAATTTCTACTTGCATTATTGGTTCTAACAAAATGGATCCACTACTGGTAAACACCTGCACAGATAATTATTCAGAAATATACTAATCTATATTGATAGCGAACAAAAAATTTAAATACTTGTACGAATTGAAACCGAACGTGCAAAACTTTCTTTATTTGTCAAGAATAACTGGTCAAGAATAATCTTCCTCATCCTTGCCTTTTCATCCTGCACTCTAAGAGATGTTTAATGATTTCTACGGATTAAAACGAGCATTAAAACGGTTTTTTTGTGCAAGAACCGTTCAAATATCTCAAAAATTGTGGAAGTTATAAAAGGTCAAAAAAAAAATTGTTTCTTATTTTTCCAAAACATCGACAATTTTGGCGATACTGTTTGAAATTATGTTAATAAAAAATTGTAGGTGATGGTCACTAATTTCAAGAGACTTCGAAATAATTGTGAATTTTTCAAAACATCCTAGTTTTCTTGGCCGTGATTTGGGAAAACATTGTTAACTTCAATTTGGATAAGTGCCTCGCTTCGCCTGCCTTTAACTGCATCCTGGTGACTTATCCGAATTGCAATTATGGTGTTATCTCACATCACGGCAAATCTAAAATGGCTTCAAATATTTTTAAATCCTTTTGAAACCATGAAAATCCTTTGATAATTTCTGAAAACTGATGAAATTACTGTAAAAGTAAATATCAAATTCAAAGTAAATTAAAATTGTTTACTTTTTTAATTCCTTGATTCATGGCTGCACACACCATTGTGTCAGATGTTCCTTTTCCGACTTCCAGGAAATGTAACATAATTCCCACATTAATGACGGGACAGCCTAACTTCGGACCATGCATAAGAGAAGCATCGACTCCACTTTTTAGAGCACTTAACATTCTAGGATGTATGTTTGCAAGGTTCGATGCACTCTCCTTTCCCTGATCAAAAAGTAATTTTTCTTTCCCTTTATAGTTAGGAATTACTGAAAGTGTAACAGTTACTGTGTGTTTACTCGTGCCAATCTTGTGATCGAGAACATATGTGTTTTTCAACGCCTTCTCTATAGTTTCCTTGTAAGCAATCTGTAATGTTCCTAGTTCAACGTCTATTTTATAGTCTTTCCTGATCCTTTCCTTGATGATGTCTATATGTAGCTCACCCATTCCTCCCAACACAGTCTGTCCTGTCTCTTCATCCTGTGTTACCTGAATTTAAAGAGATAAATATTTTAATATCTGAAACTCTTTTAAAAGAAAAATCACTTAATATACAGCTGTCGAGAAAAATAAATTTGTAAGAATATAATTTTAATATACATATGTAACGTCAACCAGATCAAAATTTTTAAATGCTTACCCTTAGACTAGGATCTTGCCGTTGTAACTCCTGAAGTGCTTTCTCCAATGCCAGTTGATATGATAGAGAAGGTGGCTCTATTGAACAGAAGAAAACTGGATCCGGTACACTTGAATCTATGGAGAAAAATTTGTCCACATCTTCAGGTTTCATGTTCTTATTTTTTTCTAGTCTCTCTTTAGCTCGATTTGCAGATGAAGCATTACATGTAATTAAGTCCCCAGTAATTGTCCACTTTAATCCAGTTACGGCGGCGATATTGCCGCTATTCATTTCTAGTACCTCCACGTAATCGTCAGCATAAGCAATATACAAACGACCACTCTGTTCATTTTTTTCTTGATAGATATTATAAAGTTTTTGACTTTTTGTCAATTTACCGGTAAATATTCTGAAAAAAGTCACTGGTCCCCTCTGCTTATCATAAATGATTTTAAATGCTTTTGCAGAGAGAGAATCCTGAAAATGTTTTTTAAATTATCCAAGTTACTAGAATAACCAAACTATTGCTAGTGGATTCCACGCCGGACTCACACAAACTAAACTAAACTTTAACACCTTTTAATTTTGTATTACAAAGAAAATAGAGCTGCAAAAGATTTCACTCTAAACCCGTTTCAAAAGTTATTGCAAATTTGATATTTTCGACATTTTAGTTTAGTTTAGAGTTTATTGAAATTCTGAGACACCTTTATGTCTATTTTTCACAAAAGAACAAGTTAATTTAATTAATTTAAGAACAAATTTGAATTTTTTTTTTAACTTGGTAAACAAAGACTACAATGGAACTACTATAGACTACCATGGAACTGAGATATCTCATTCCATGACCACATAGGTCATATTTTGTTGACCATTTCCATTAGACACCATGAGTGAAATCTTTGATTTTTCTGTATATTTATGATTTTCTCTACATTTATAAAAAAATTTAATTAACCAAGATGTAAAAAAAATCAATGATGTGTGAGTTTAGCATGGAATCTATCCACTCATAAAATAAAACAGCAAAAAAAAGTATTTACTTTGAAGCAATTATATTGTGTTGAATACGGGTTCATATCTGGTGAAGGAAGATACAAAATTATCCCATCCATCAGGGGTTGAACTCCTATATTCTTATACGAACTGCCAAGTAAAACCGGAACTGCTTTTCTACTTATTGTAACTCTACGAAGAGAATCTACTAAATTCTGATTAGAAACTTCTTCCAATGAATTCTGTTCTATAATGACATTAGCTAATTCGTCATCTAAGTCAGAAAGCCTATCAGTTAACATCTTCCGCTTTTCTTTTGCCAATGCAAACAGATCTGCGTCTTCTTCGGTGAGCTTTGACTTTTCAATTTTCAGTCCTTGGCTATTTTTGTTAAAGATTAGCTTTTCGAGCGTAATGACATTCACGAGACCAATTAAAGATTTAGCATCTTTTAGAGGTAACTGAGTAGGTAGAGAAATAGTATCTAGTTTAGATTCAATTGATTGTAAGCTTTTTTCAAAGTCTGCATCTTTTCTGTCCATTTTATTAACATAAACTATTCTGGGTATATTATACCGATTCGCTTGTCTCCAGACGGTCATAGTCTGTGCTTCGACTCCAGCTGAACCATCGAGAACCACTATCGCTCCGTCTAATACTCCAAGTGTCTGCTCAACCTCATTTGTGAAATCGATGTGACCAGGTGTGTCGATTAAATTAAACTTGTAATTTTTCCATGAAAATGTAACAGCCGCTGAGGTGATTGTTATTCCTCGTTCTCTTTCCTGATCCATGTAGTCTGTAACCGTGTTACCATGGTGCACCTCACCCATATTTGAAATGGTTCCTGAATAAAACAACATTCTTTCTGTTGTCGTAGTTTTTCCTGGAAACACATAACAGATATTTAAACAATCATATGATAAATAATAATAATGATAGGTTTAAGAAATCTACAGCAAGTGGGTAATGGTATAGTAAATAAATATTTATAATATATGCACTTTAACGTTGTATATTTTACAACGCACATTTGTGTCACTAATTTAAATTAAAATCACTTAAATTTAAAATGCTTAGCAGATGCTCAACATTAAGCTGTCTGCTAACAGTAAAATCATTATAGTCATTTGTTCATTCATTCAGTAGCAAACGCCAAACCATGGGCAAAATAAATAGTTAACACAACATACCATTCACATTCCTCTTTTGTTGCATATTTGAGTAAATTTAAGTGTAAAACTTTACGCACTTTGGATTTTAGAGAATATTAACCCGATCAGCTTATCGCTTTTTTTGGCACCTTATTTGTTTATCGTGGGTCGTTTCAGACCCAAAGCATGTTAAAACGTTCAATTATCGATAAAAAAATCTGGTAAAATTCCTGTACACTCTTGAACACTTCACCTTTAATGGCACATTATAATTATTGCAAAAAAATTTAATCAAATATTTTATTTTTAGTGATAAACACATCCATCTCCCGAAAATGAAGACATTTACTAAAAAAATTCGTGGGTCTGAAACGACCCACGATAAACAAATCGGATTAATGTATTTTACGAGATATAGATAAACTGAGTGTTACTTAAGTTATTTTAGATAAAATCGAATAGAGATTAGTTTAAGTACCGGCATCAATGTGAGCTAAGATTCCAATGTTTCGTATTCTTTCAATTTCGTGTTTCTCATCATTCAATTTTGCTAAGCTTGAGGTCCAATGGAATTTTCGTTTCTTCCATCTGCATAAAATTCTTTTCAATAAAATTCGTCTTAACATTTTTTGTATTTTTTTCAAACGATATTATCCATTGAAATAATATTTATTATAAATATAAGGTCGTTAGGTATTGCTGAGGTTTGAGGTTAGAATGTCACATGCAATCCATGCAATGCAAGGATGCAATCATGGATGCAATCCAGCAGTGGGATTCCGAGCACACGAATGCGAACGGACCTCTCTTTCTATCCTACGGTGTTAAAAAGAGAGATCCCGTCGGATTTTGAGCTCGGAATCCCACTGCAGTGCTCTCAAACCAGCCCCCTGCATCAACCCACTTTTCTGTTCTCTTACCTTCGAGCATATACTACACTCGAGTCTCCCAAATCTCAACTTCCCAAATCTCAAGTTCTCCCAAATCTCAAGTCAAGTTTCTCTCAAATGTCAAGTCCGTCTTTCCGAAGTATCACCTGATAACCACTGCGCAGGCGTGCACGCATGCGCAGTGGGGCTGTTTGTGAAATTTGAGGACTTGACATTTGGGAGAACGTCTGGCCAAAATTTCTTGACATTTGGGAGACTCGAGTGTACCTGGAGTCAGCCTTGCCGGCTGCCGAAGCGTAACAGACTTTAGA
>CAJFCP010000676.1:7630-26992 GCA_904066005.1 Synergus itoensis | reverse complement strand
GGAAGGCATTAATGCAGCAGGGTTCACAACCCTGCATGGGACAGGCAACCTCGAATGTTAATAGATCTTGTTCACGTCCACGTAATCCTTACCTTAAATCGTCTTCCCACTTAAACAATATCAAAGTGACAATACATTATATGATGTGACATGTCAGAAACATAACCTTAAACGCTTAAACTCATAGTTTTTTTACGATCGTGTTACCATACTGACATAATTTTTAAAAAATTTCGAAAATTTGCAGCATAATTTGTCAAAATTTGTCAAAACTTGTAAAAGAAAAATTTGATCACTTTTCCTCAATACAAAATATAATTTTAGTAAGTTGGAATTACGAAAATGGTGTCTATTTTGAATTCCGTGGATACCGGTCACGAAGACATGATCCACGATGCTGAAATGGATTATTATGGACTTCGACTTGCTACTTGTTCGAGTGATAATTCCGTTAAAATATTTGACCTGAAGAATGGATCTCAAAGTTTGGTGGCAGATTTAAAGGGACACATAGGTCCAGTGTGGCAAGTTGCTTGGGCACATCCCAAGTTTGGAAACTTGTTGGCATCTTGCAGTTATGATAGGTACATATTTTAATTCAATTAAATTCACAAACTTTTATTTTATCGATGTATACATTTATTTAATAACTAGAAAAAATAAATGTGCATGATTCGCTCCTTTCTGCTTATAGTTTTCAACGATTGCGAGAAATCGGACAAATCAAAAAACATTTCAAAAGATTTTAGACTGATTGCATTTCAAATTATGCAAAATTTTATAAAAAGTCAGAGTCATGTTCTTGATACTGAAATATCGTATTCTAGAATGAAAGTAAAAGGCAGATGTTTTTTTCAATTGTATGACATAAGTCTGGGATGATTTTTCTATCAAAAAAAAAATGCTAAAAACTTTAGGATTGTACTCTATTGGTTGAATTTCCTTAAATCATCTATAAGTTTACGTATTTTCCAGGAAAGTAATTATATGGAAAGAACTTGGCGAGTGGACAAAAATCTATGAACATACATGTCATGACTCGTCTGTGAATTCTATAGCTTGGGCACCTCATGAATTTGGCTTGATACTCGCTTGTGGAAGTTCAGATGGATCTATTTCGATATTGACAAACAATGGTGATACGTGGGATAATCAAAAATTGCCTAACGCTCACACGATTGGTTGCAACGCCGTTAGTTGGTGTCCAGCAATTGAACCTGCATTTGATTCCCCAGCCACTCAGCAAAGAAATGCACCTGTTAAGAGACTAGCTACCGGAGGTTGCGATAATTTGGTAAAGATTTGGAAGGAGGAAGGAGATAGGTGGATCGAGGAAAGCAAATTAGAAGCACACAGTGATTGGGTAATATTTATTTTTCTCTTAATTTTTAAATTTTTTTAATGGGGAACTGAATCTCGCACTCACAATCACGGAGTGGTATAAGGCAGTGATCACAGAACGTGGGATTTTTCGGCCCCCACTCTACGACCCACGAGCTCATGCTTTCTTTCTCTACCAACAGGGTCGTGACTGTTGCTAGAGGGAGAAAGCATGAGCTCTTGGGTCGTGTGGTGGGGGCCGAAAAATCCCACGTTCTGTGATCACTGGTATAAGGAGATATTAAAGCCATTAGAAATGTCCAAGTTTTCCGGAAATGACGTTCGTCTGAGCGTCTGACTTTGTCAGATGAACTTATATTATTAATGCGCAGTACGGCCGCATAGGCGCTAAAATCACGTCTTGTAGAATAATTATTCCGGAAAACTTCGATTCATCAAAGTCGGATTCCCCAAGAATAAGATTTGGGTCAATTTTTCGAAATATGTATTGATATTAATGAACCTTACTTCTATATTCACTTTAAAGGTAAGGGATGTTGCATGGGCACCTGCTGTGGGCCCTTCGAGAGCAGCTTTGGCTTCTTGTTCTCAAGATCGTCGTGTTGTAGTTTGGACTTCGACCGATTACGCTAGCTGGACGCCAAATGTCCTCAACGTATTTGACGACGTTATTTGGAACGTCAGTTGGTCTTTAACCGGTGGTATTCTTGCTGTCAGTGGTGGTGATAACAAGGTTTCACTTTGGCGTGAGAATGCTGAAGGACAATGGGCCTGTATTTCCGAACTTAACAAAGGTCAAGGCAATCTCAACAATGCCGATCAGCGTGCTCTTTAGAAAAAAAAAGTTGGAAAAATCAAAATGTTCTTCCTTCTCTGGAAGCATAGCTCAGAGGAAAGAAAATTAGCGAGTGCTTTTAAAATAGCATTTTAAAAATTTGCAAAAATCGAGACAGTTGACCTTGATGCAGTTGGGTTGATAACTTTTCATTAAAGGCGATGGATTTATAAGAAGAAAAGGCCATATTTGGCAATATTGGTTCCATACGACAAAAATTATTAAAGTAAATTGGAAAGATATGAATTGCTTCGCGGCCCAGAAAGTTTTAGAGAGTGGTACAACCTCTACTACGAAGCGATTTTTTTTCTGTCTAAAAAAAGGTGAAAATTTACTACTCTAACTTCAATTTGACGGCTTTTATTACACATTTCATTAATTGACTACAAGAGAAATAGGGCAATATGATAGAAAAGGAGTCCAGGTTATAGATTTAGTGCACCATTGTGCTTAGGTCCTTACTTACTAGTTTTTGAGATGTCTACCTAGTTTCTCGCGAATCCAACTGATGGCCTCTTAACAAAAACCTACCCCGCCAACTACGAACTCCGAAGAAGCATCAATATGTTTATCTTTCTTTCTTACACCCACGTGTCATAAAATTTTAGATATTAAAAATATTTTTCTCACTTTTCTCAAAAAAAAAACGCTTCATAGCAGAGGTCTTATCATCCTACAGACCCTACTCAGCACCGAAACAAACTATTTCTTTCCAATTTACTTAAATATTTTTGTTGTATGGAACTGATGTGCATTTACACAGTAAAATAGGAGGATGCCAAATAGTGTTTTATTAATCCATTGCTCTTAACTATTATGCATCTTATCCATCTCAGCCTCTATGTAGTATATTATTATAAATGGTTTCAAATGGTTTTTTTTTTTTTTTTTGTTTTTATTTGATAAAAATAATATCCTCTTCTGTATAGATACTTTCTCTGAAAACTAGCTCTCAACTGTGCTCTTGAATCTTTAAATTTAGTATAGTTTTATAAATATGTGATTATTATTAAGAAGTTTTTGTTAAACACGGTTAACTCGAAGAAAATAAGAAATGTATACTGCGATACTGTGTCTAAAAAGGTTCCGCTCCGTTCCTACAAATGGTACCATTTTGTAATGATTATGAAGTAGTAATTTAGACGCGAACGTTTACCACTTTTTAAGATGCGTTTATTGGACAACTGCTCCCTATTTCTTTCGCTTTTTGCTCATACACCAATAAACGTTTGCACTAAAGTAGGAAAGATTTCTTATAAAATGGTGACTTTATTACTATTTTACAACCGTTATAAACTGGTACCACTTTCTAAACCATTATAATGTGGTAGATGTAGAAACGAATCTTCCTTTTTAAAAATATATTTTATTCGAACATAGAAGCTGTCAGTTACATGTTGATTAGTATAAAAATCAGAAAAAAATTGTGAACATGCAATGGAACAAAATAAAAAATCCTTTCTAACGATAAATTGGGGTATTTCAGTTGAAAAAAAATATATATATATATTTTTTTTTAATTCTTACATTCTCAATTCCCAGTGAACACAAAATTTGACAATGTTTTTACGGTAAAACCAGAACATTAGGACAGATAAGGCTAAAACGTCTGACTTGCACTAATGATTTTTTAGGTCATAATAACAAATAAAGATTACTGACATAAAGTAACAGATAAGAATTTATTCCATTTGGATATTATAGTTAAGCTCATAGATTTTTGTACATTATTTTACTTATATTTTATACCTTTCCCTTATTGTTTTTTCGTCGTAATATGTATTGAATGCCTTCCATTTATATCTTTGAGATGGTTCTTTCTTTTTTATTGCTGGAGTCAAGTTAGGCATCAAACCTGAAATATAAAGAAATAGATATCAATTTTGATATGCAATTAATGTTTTCTAACGGCCGTATAAGGTAAACGTATCACTAATCGTGACCTTAGTCTCAGCAATCGTGACGCCCTTTTTATTACTTTTTAAATAAGTTTTAATTAATTATAATTACTTTTCATATATAAAAATGTCTTAATGAAATGGGGTTTTGCCATTAAATATCTTTTTAAAGTCATTTTCTTATCATCTATTCAAGTTATTAGCTATTTTCTTTACAAGGCGCGAAAGGAGGCAATTATCGGACGAGTGTGAGTACAAAGCTTTTCATGGCCACTGTAACGAATTCAATTTTCGAAACGATAGTATGAATTTGCACTAGTGTGCTAGTACCGCCAGGATGGCGGGGAATAAGCTGACTGGGGCCCCGTAAGCCTGCTCGGGAAATACTCTCTCTCCTCTCTCCTCCCTCTATCCTATCGTATCATATCCTATCCTATTATATCCTGTTCTATTTTATCCTATAGGATATTATAATATATGATAGGATACGACAGGTTACGATAGGATACAATAGAATACGATAGGTAAACGATAGGATACGATATGATATGATACGATACAATAGAATAGGATATAATAGGATAGGATATGATAGGATACTATAGGATACAATAGGATAGGGTAGTATATGATACGATAGGATAAGAGAGAGACTATCTCCGGTTTATTTATTTAGGTATTTTTACTTTCTGTCCTATTTAACTTTCTGTCCTACTTTACTTTCTGTACTACTTTTGCTGTACTATCGTTCCTGCACTGTAATTGGCTCCCTTCGAGACGCTTAACAGACACCGAAAATCAATGTTGCGTTACACGTGTCATGAAAAACCTATTTTCACGATCACTGGGACATCCATCTTAATTAGATTATTTGAAAATCAATAAAATTCAAAATTTTTCTAAGTATCACATCTAAATTTGCTCATATGGTAAGTATAAGATGTCCAATTTTAAAATTAGAAGTCAGGAAAACTTTAATTCGAGAGACTCGCATTTAAAGCTATCATTTTAGACTCTGGCTCAGAGAATTGCGAACATTAGATTAAATTAGATCCTAAACTAAAACCTGTCATAAGGGCATTTTGCATACGAACGTGTACAAATAAGGATAAGTATGTTCTGACCTGCTTTTTGAGCCATAGAAACCATATTGCCAATTCTTTTCTGTTGAATTTTGCACAATCCAGTGATTCTTCGTGGCAACATGCAGCCGTCTGATCTTAGAAATTGTTTTAAAATCAGCACATCCTACAATAATAAACAAACAATGCATAGAATTCATGGCTACGAATCGCCTGCGAAAGGAGAACCTCTGGAGGGATTTTTTTCCCCAAGAATCTCCCAAATTGACGGTAATCTACCCATTTTTTCAAAAGTAAAATTTTTGGACTACCCACATGATAGCTTCGGGTAAAAAATTTTTACCGGAAGTATTTATTTACCACTACCATTTTTTTTTTGCCAGAATTTATTTACCAGAAGCCAAACTTGGAGAATATGTAGTCCATATTATCCACAATTCACAAATAAATAAATAAATTAATTAATTAAAAAAAATTAAAGGTGGCCTTTTCAAAAAAGTACTTTTCAAAATTTTCAAAAAAAACCGTCACCATTTCCTCAATTTTGATATTTTTCTTGGATCATTCGATCTTACTTTAATACCAGAATATTCTGACAACCACATGTAGATCTCATTACATGATTTGAAATGGAATCTTAAAGATATACCTTTCAAAGAAATAATTTCCATGAATTAAAAGCATGATGTATTTACCTTAAATAAACAATGTTTAATTAAATTATATATAAAAAAATTCCTTAAGGCTGTTGGAGCAACGGACAAAATGACATGTTTTTACTTTAGATTTTAAGACCGAAAAAAATACACGGTTTTAAGTGCCGTTTTGCAAAAAGCATATAGCATATTCCTCACATCGAGAAATCCTTCCCTGCTAAACGGCACTTCAAACCGTGTATTTTTGCGGGCTAAAAACTATTTATCTTCGACTTTTTGTGCCTTGCTCCAACATCCTTAACATTAAGAAATGTATTTCTTTGGATCTAAGAATATTTTTTTTCAATGCATGACCTGTTTAAAATTACAAGTTCTACGAATATTATGCCAAAAATAAGAAACAAAATATGGTTAAGAAATAATTTTACCGTGTGTTTGACCTCGATACCAAGTGAGCAAATAGGACAGGCTCCATTCTTCTCGGCTTTAAAGAAAAATTTCTCGTTTATGGGTAGAATTTTTCCTTCAATTGTAAGAACATTTTCTTCTTGTGTTTCAACAACTGTAAATTAAGATATTATATTATTGATCGATTATTGATTATTATTATTGTTTCCATAAATATTCTATAGATAGTCACGGTTGATATGTTACGATACTGGGGCTCTCTTCTCGAGTTCGTTGGAATAATTTTCGTATACGAATTAGTGCTTCTACCTTACTCTTACTCACGTGATTAAGGGTGTTGCAGCGCCGGAAAAAAAGTCATTTCGTAGATTTAATCCCAAATTCGCAAAAATGCACGGTTTTAAGTGCCGTTTGGGAGAGAAGTGTTTTTCGATGTGAGGATGGGGGCTTAGTGTCTGTTTTTCAAAAAAACTAATTTTTTTTGCTAAAATGGAAACGTTTCGCCTAACCTAACCTAAAACCTAACCATAGCCGAAACGTTTCCATTTTAGCCAAAAAAATTAGTTTTTTAGAAAAACAGACACTAAGCCCCCTTCCTCACATCGAGAAACACTTCTCTGCCAAACGGTACTTAAAACAGTGCATTTTTGCGAATTTGGGATCAAATCTACGAAATTACTTTTTATCCGGCGCTGCAACACCCTTAAAAACGTGAAAAAATTTTCGATTAAAAATTGTTCGAACGAACTAGAGAATAGAGCTTCTATCAATAAACAGAGAATATATAATTGAAACTTTTAGTGAACTTTAAAAATTGATTGATGATTATCTATACTTACTTTGTTTCACTCTTGCTGTTGCTGATAGCGATATATTTTTTCTACTTTCGGCAAAAACAATGTTTTTGCCGAAGGCCGCGATCGTACGACAAATTGCGGCCATGCTTCAATTCTATACTCCTAAACAAGTCCTTAACAGAGTTGCCAGGATTTGGCGACTAAATTTCTCTTAGATCTGAGATTGACGAATAAACACATTGCGTTAAAAAGATAGACCAATAGAAATCAAGGTCAAGTCGCCAATTTGGCGACAAATCGCCAATACTGGCAAGCCTGGTCCTTAATGGATTAATGCCTTCCTTTGTAAACATGTCAACTCAACCCTGGTTTCCATAAGATTCTAATGGAAACCAAGGTTGGCTTGACATGTTTAATGTCTAATAGAACCCAACCCTGGTTTCCATTAGAATCTTTGGAAACCAGGGTTGAGTTGACATGTTTACAAAGGAAGGCATTAATACAGGGTACTGCAGTGGGATTCCGGTGCATAAATTCGAACGGATCTCTTTTTACCATATGCGTTAGAGAACGAGGTACGATCGATTCGAACCACATTCGAACCGACTGTTCTTTCGGCATTTCTTTCTATCGTACGAGATTAAAGAAGGACGTTCGACGACAATTTCGAAATTTCGTCGAATGTCCTTCTTTAATCTTGTACGATAGAAAGAAATGCCGAAAGAACAGTTGATTCGAATCTTCGAGCATATACTACCTGGAGTCAGCCTTGCGGGCTGCCGAAGCGTAACAGACTTTAGAAAGAGATAAGCGAATTAAGGGTACATCCTATCTCTCTCACTCCGCTCGGTGATTGGTTTGATTTCATTTTTCTTGATTCGCCAGCCAATCACCGAGCGGAGTGAGAGAGATAGGATGTACCCTTAATTCGCTATCTCTTTCTAAAGTCTGTTACGCTTCGGCAGCCCGCAAGGCTGACTCCAGATAGTATATGCTCGAAGATTCGAATCGTTGGTACCTCGTTCTCTAACTCACATGATAGAAAGAGAGATCCGTTCGAATTTATGCACCGGAATCCCACTGCAGCAGTGGGATTCCGAGCTCAAAATCCGAACGGATCTCTCTTTTTAACACCGTAGGATAGAAAGAGAGGTCCGTTCGGATTCGTGTGCTCGGAATCCGGGGCCAGTCGTGGCGGCGTGGCCCGAGCTACCTGCGACGTTGTGACGTCTCGGCGACGTGGCCAGATTGTTTAGGAAAATTGGTGAACGCACTTAGAAACAGGTTATTGTTGAATATTTTTTGCCGAGTGCTGAGCAGTCATATAAAAGAGCAATAGAAAAAAGACGTACAATAATTTACTCTTTACGTTAACCCCTGACTGTGTTCTCAATTTAAACAAGTGTTACTGGTTTAAAGTACAATGGGGCTGTGCAAGTGCCCGTGGAGAAGGGTTACTAACCAATTTTGTTTCGAGCACCGAGTTAATGTCTGCGAAAATTGCATGGTTACGAATCATCCGAAGGTACAGAAAATAGTTCATTTTATTTTGTCTATTTAAAGTAAGTGGTTGTCTTTTAAATACTTACGAGGTAAAATAAAAATAGGTGACCTGTCATTCTTTGCATAAGTGATTAGAAAATCTCGGATACCGGCACATTAGCAATTTCCTTTTCTAAAATGAACAATTTAGTGATTTGTCACTTTATTTATTTATTTTTTTTTTTGTTTACAAATTTCCATATGTCTATAGTACCCGACTAGGAAATGATCGCAATTTTTTCTGGATTGAACTAAAAGATTTTAAATAGCAAAGCATTAGATATAGGTATAGTTTAAATTGAAAATTCTACCCAATTAGTAGCAATAATTCAAATGGAAAAGATTCGAGTTTGCAAATGAATCAAGTAAAAATTAAGACTGACAGAATGGAAGTCTAGAAAACTGTAAAAACGGCTTAAAAAACTATCAAAATCTGTAAAATGACAATACAATACTTAATTAATACTATGTAGGTTTCCGAATAGAGATCTTGTTTGAAAAAAAGCTAAATTGATTTAAAGTAGGGTTGCCATATACATATGTTCAAAGGAGTTTAGCAGGATACCAAAAAATACTGAAAATCCTTTAAAAAAAAGGGTCATCGCGTCTCGCATCTGTTGACCAATGAAAATCTACGCTCATTTCTACCACTTAAGCGCGCGTAAGTTGGAAAAATATAAAGCTTCAAGTATGCTTACGATCCTTTAACCCTTTGCACTCCGTGCCATTCGAAATCCATTTAAAATGTCCCTTGAGAGGGGACAGCGGAGTGCAAAGGGTTAATAAAACAAGAAAGCAGCACAAATGAAGGTTTAGTAGGATTAAGCAGGACAGTATAAAGAAGCAAGGGTTGGGTTGACATGTTTACAATCGAAAACAGAGGGAAGGCTTCATTGAACGTTACTTTTCTTTTTTTCAAAGTCGGTGTTAGTATATATGTGTAGACCTTTTCATTTAAGGAATCGATACTGCAGTCATATTCCGACGCCCTAAAAATTTTCGAATTTTCGATCTAGAAAGAGATCCGTTCGGATTCGAAAATTTTCTCGGCTCGGAATCCCATTGCTGCGCAAGTGCGAAATATATATCTATAGTTTGAGGGGGAAGGCATACATGAATCTTACTGTACATGCGCAATGTAAATATTTTCAGAAAAAAAATATTTCCAAAGATTTTAAGTTGAAAAACTGCGCAAAAAATTTCTCCTACACCAGGAGAAAATTTCTCTAAGAGGAAAAAGGTTAGTGGAGATAAGAAGTGTTGTTCTGGAAATTATAAAAGGAAAGTCGGTACAAGTCATACTTTATAGACTCCAATTATTATTTTACTTCGTTCCCAAAACCCTGTTTGGAATTTCGAAAAGGTAAAGTTCCAAACGAGTCATTGAAAAAACATATTATATTAAAAATTTTGTAGAATCCAAAAAATGTGATATGTGGGTGAGGCTATGTGCGCGTCTGAGTACTTTTGTAGTATTAAAAATGTAAACAATATATAATAAATTTAAATGTTAAATCGTTTAATATTTTTATATAAATAGAGAACAATAATTTTATATCTTCATTTACCATGATCTATTTATTATAAGAAAATCATTACGAATAATGTATTGCATGCAGAATCTTTATTCAATCTATTATATGCAGTCTCAAATCTTATTTAATATAAATTCAGAAATTTTCTGATTTTATACATTAGAGATACCTATATTTATTATTGTACAATATATTCCACAAATAAAATGAGAATGACATTAATACCACTAATGTAAACACGTTGTTGCTTTTTTCTTTTGATGCTCTGTTTTCGGCACTTTAACCATCTTTTTAAATGACAAATGGTGTTCTTCTCCACCTTTTTATATAGCAATTCTGCATAGGGAACATCTTTTTCGGTAAGTTTTACCGTAAAATTTGGTACTATCGTATACATTTTTATTAAAATAAGCTCGAACAATTTGAAAGCGCGCGCAGTGTCATTGCGTCGTCTAAGCTTCCGCTTTTAAATGAAAAGGTCTACATATTCAAATCGTGCTGTGGTGTAATGATGCAGATCAATGCAGATGAAGTCTCTTCAGAAATTCCAACTGTCAAAACAAACAGTATAACAGAACCTAAAAGTTTTAGGTTCAGTTTATTGAATCATAAAAATAGAAATGCAAGCAAAGGAAAACACCCGAGATTGAATTGACAACTAATTTTGTAAGTTTTTTTTAATTTTCTTTCCAAAATAATTGTTCAACTTTAAAAGACAGATTTACTTTATATAGGTTTAGTGTATATTTAAGTTCATACTCGCAGATGACACTAGTTATGTGTATAGTATGTACTTAATTAAGTATAAAATGAATGTTAAAGTGAGTGATTTAATTTCTGATTGAATTTAATTATACCTGCGTACCTTTATTTACAGTGCGTAGTGCAATCGTATCTTCAGTGGCTACAAGATAGCGATTGGAATCCTATTTGCGGATTATGTTCAGAAAACTTGAGTGATGGAGACTGTATAAGATTAATCTGCTATCACGTGTATCATTGGGCTTGCTTAGATAAGTATGCTAGAAATTTACCAGCTACGACGGCACCTGCTGGTTACACGTGTCCATCGTGCCATTCACGAATTTTCCCACAAGCAAATCTGGTGTCTCCAGTAGCTGATGTTCTTCGAGAAAAATTAGCTGGTGTCAACTGGGCCAGAGCTGGACTTGGACTACCCTTGGTAAGGATTTTTTGTTTCTATTATCTACATCAGTGATGTCCAAGCGTGAGTAAATGAGTAGTTTGTCTTCCCCCTCTCTTACCACCTTTGGTGACTGATTTTCCGTCCGGTGCCGGGCGGCCTAGACAAAGCTTTAATAAAATTTTCGAATTTTAATTTTTGAAGAATATATCTATATATTAAATTTTATTGCTCATCTTTTTTCTTGTATAAAAAAAATTGTAGCTTTTTTAGTTTTAAAATTAAAGGCAAAAAACAGACTTTTTTTAAAAAGTCGATTTTAATCCATTTTTCACTTTAGCTCGTGCTCAGTTGGTCAGTTTTTCAACTTTTTAAATAAAATTTTCAGGGAATGTGCTTTCGGGTGTCCTTTGATTGATAGAGCAATAGGAATTCAAAAATTTACATTCAAAAATTTACATTTAAACCATTAAATAATTTGATCTGAAACTTTCCAAAAAACTTTATTATGATTTTCTCCGCATTTTTGCCGCGAGAAGTTTTTTCTTGCTCAAAATTCCCTCGATAAACGAAACGCTCGAAGTCACAAAAGTCCGATTCACGCCAAACATCAGAAAAAAATAAATAACAATTTTAAAAACATAAATTTTTGAATTCCTTTTGTTCTATCAATCAGACATCCGAAAGCACATTCCCTGAAAATTTCATTTAAAAAGTTGAAAAACTGACGAACTGAGCACGAGCTAAAGTGAAAAACGGATTAAAATCAACTTTTTCAAAAAGTCTTTTTTTTGCCTTTAATTTTAAAACTAAAAAAGCTACAATTTTTTTTCTACAAGAAGAAAGATGCGCAATAAAATTTAATATATAGATATATTCTTCAAAAATTAAAATTCGAAAATTTTATTAAAGCTTTGTCTAGGCCGCCCGGCACCGGACGGAAAATCAGCCACCAAAGGTGGTAAGAGAGGGGGAAGGCGAACTACTCATTTACTCACGCTTGGACATCACTGATCTACATATATGTGTAACGGATTAAGAATTGGTTCTGAATATATTTTTCATGCTCTTATAATTGTAAAAAGAGTTGTTCAAATTTTGTTTTCAGTTGAGTGAAGAAAGAGAACAGAGGCCAGTGCAAAATCATGAAATTACGTCGGCAGAGAACGCAGCTTTCCAAAATCACACACCTACAATCCCACCCGCATCTCCTTCGTCGTCAACAATATCCAGAACAAACAGTACACATAATTCTGCAAATTCCAATTTAAACAGCGTCCATTCAAGTAATCAGAAGGTTGGTCCGCCTTACTCAGTAGTAAATATCGACGCCACACTCAGCAGTCAAACTCCGAGGAAAGTCTTTGAAGCTTACGATGATCCAAAAGATGTGTCTTTCGATCACGATGAAAATAAGTATCAACGGAAATCTGCAATCGACTGGTTTTTACGCTGGTGGAAATTGATTGCTAGACCGACAGCCCGTCGGAGAAACACACCCGGATTTTTGTACAAGCGATATGTCTTGCTAGCCGTTTTTGGTTTTATTGCTTTCATCTTTGTCGTGATTATATTTTCCTGGCTGGGTAAAATGGCAACAGATGGTGATCCTTCTTTTAGTGTCTTCGAAAATCGACAAATCAAAGTCCAACGTGATGATGTTGCAAAGTAAACTTGGTTGCACCGGTTGCACAATTTTTAAATAAACTAACGTGAATGATATTTGAAAAGGAATGAATGAATCGTAATATTTTGAGTGTCAAATTCAACGTTAGGAGAATGTGCGTGATTACGAGTGCATTTCCGATAGAAAGTCGTAACGTCTAGTTACAAGTGTATTTTCGAAACTTCACCTTGAAAGAGTTAATCGATCAGTTTTAAAAATACACTACAACTCGTATTTATTTGAGAACACATCGACAAATCAGAGCCTTTTTGTTCGAGCTTGTTGAAATAAGAAAGTTCGCAATAATTCTGTAAAAATTACTTCAGGATCAATTATTTTTTAAACACATATTTTAATATAAATATTTGGATTTCACATAACTTGTCATATAATGCATTTTTATTCAAATTCAATTTACAAATTGTATACCACATATTAATTAAGAATTTCATAGGATTAGTGCAGTTTTTTTTTTTTTTTTTGTAAATAAGAGAACTGGAAAAATATTTAAAGGTAACACATTGAATGTTTTTGCTATAACATTCTTGTTAATTAATAATTAAGAGACGTTCAGAAGGAACCAAAGCATTATGATTTTGAATGGTCTGTTTATTTTTGAATAAGAATCTCTAGTCAAGGTTTATTTAAACAAATATACAGTTCAAACTAAATTTTTAGTTTTCTTCTTTCGAGCTCTTTATTGATTACTACTTATGCCCAATGAAAAAATTAAGATAATAGTGAATTTAAAAGGAATATCATTTTTTTTTTTAACAGAAATCGTTAAAGCAATATGTTCCATCAAAATCATAATGTTAAGTATGTATATTCCAATGTATTGTAAAGAAAGTTAAAAATTTGTAAAATATATTTAACATTCTCTAAATTAGTGTTTCTTCTAATTAAGTATACATAATAATTTCAAATGTCCAAAACTCTTATTCTTGAAGATTAAAACGATTAGAAGAAGATCTTCGAGATATTTCTACCTAATAAAAATGGAATACCTTTTTCCATAATAGTATAAGTATTTTCAATGTGTACAATGGACTACGAGTCCTGTGAGAAAATTATTCAAAGCTATTTGGTAGATTTTTTCAACAGATTAAATTTTTTCTTTATACTTGTTCTGTTATATATGGGGCATTTTTTCTCAAGTGTACCCACTCTGAAATACGACTTTGTCTGATCGCATTCAAACTTGAGTAAAGTGTAGTCCTATTAGATAGTACTTTACAGGAAAACATTTTTTCGATTGGATAAAAATTTAGGGTTAACTATTTTTATTTCAATTTCGGATAATCGCGAACTAGGATAAAGCAGATTCTGATAAGTGAGGTTCTACTGTAAACAATTTAAAGTAAAATTTTAGAACTTATTATTTTGAGAAATTTCATGGAATATTAAGAAATTTTAATGAATTTCATAGAATTTTAAGAGATTTTAAAAGTTTTCGTGAAATTTTGAAGAATTTAATGACGTTTCTAGAAATTTCTATAAATTTCATCATTATAGCAGCCTATAAAAGTCTGCTCTAGATTTTGGATGGTATGTACATGATTTGTCTCTTTCTTTTAGCAAGTCAAATGAAGAGCTGCTACTGATGTAAAGGAGGGAGATTACATGACGCCGCACCAATCCTAGATTTTTGTCCTCAGTTTTCATCTACCTAAGGAAGAATTTAGAAGTACACTTGTCTCGAATCATTTTAGTAGTCCTTCAATTTTCGTTCCGATCAGAGTCGGATTTGTGTCCCAGGATTTGAAACGTGCAATTCTTTGAACGATAACTTCTGGAATATAAAATGAAACTTAGCGACCGGATACATTATTGGTCCAAAAGACATTTTACAGCATTGATACTGGGATTATTCATCGCATTTGGAATTATTGACCTTTTTAATAAAGGACACAACCATTTGACAGCAACGTTATTCTCCTTTACGTTTGGTAAATATTTACTTGCACTTTTACAAAGATATTTTAACATTATTTATTTAATTAAGGGCATGCTCTATGCTCCGATAATGAAAAATTTTTTCGAAGTCACCACGGTTAAACGCAATGATATATCGCTTTGAAACTTTGGAATGTAGGAAAGAAGACACTAAATTGTGTTCTAACATTTATTTTGAGTAGTAATTTTGAAAAAAAAATTATGTCGGTAAATTTTTCTTGGTAATTAAAAATTTTTTTTTTCAAAATTAGTATTCAAAATAAATGTTTGAACACAATTTAGTGTCTTCTTTTCTATATTCCAAAGTTTCAAAGCGATATATCATTATCGGAGCATAGAGCATGCCCTTCAGGGCATGCTCTGCGCTTGGTTGTGAAAAATTTTTTTCGGCGTTCACCATGTCCAAACGGAATGATATATCGCTCTCAAACTTTGGAATATAGGAAATGAGACATTAAATTACGTTTGTATATTTAGTTGGAGCCATAATTTTGAAAAAAATCAGATCCCTACTTTACCGACTTGATTTTTTTTCAAAATTTTGACTACAACTAAATATACAAATGCAATTTAATGTCTCATTTCCTATATTCCAAATTTTGAGAGCGATATATGATTCCGTTTGGACATGGTGAGCGTCAAAAAAATTGGTTACGTCGTCACCGTAGAGCATCATCATGCCCTTAAGAAATCGTAAATTTAGTTTTATATTTACTTTTGAATCACCTTGTATTTGTTGTATGACCTTATAATAATAACTGTTATGCTATAAACAGAATTTTTTAAATCACACGCAAAGGATGAGCAAAAGAATTTGTTGTACATTTACCAAAACATAATAACGAAATTTTTATTTTAACTGATGTCTATCTGTCTTAAAATTCTTTTAATCAGAGGGAGAGTATAATTTAAAGGAACTTAAGTTACTTTCTTTAATAAAACTGTAACTGCAACTACGATAGTTACTTTTTTTAAAAAGGAACTCTAACTGATTGTACATAACTGTAATTAGGTACTTTTTATTGTAAAATAACGTAACTAGGTAGTAAGGCGCTTATCGTAAATTAAAAAAAAATAATTATTTTCTATTTTATTTCACAATTGTTATCTTTAACTTTTGAACCGACTAAGTTACTCAGATATTTATCTCTGAGATAAATCTGAGCGATCTACTTTGTATAATTTGTCCAGAATTATTATATCTCCTTAAAGATCAGATTGTATCGGATATCTTCACCTGGCGATTTATTTATTTGATTCAAAGAAATTTTCTTTTTAATTAAAAAAAAAAATTTCTTTGAATCAAATAAATTTTATTTAATTCAAAGATAATTTTTCTTTGGTCCTATATCAAAGATACGTTTATTTGATTCAAACAAACTTTTTTCTGGGTGTATAGGCGGCGATATATATAGGAATTTAGTTTCCACAACTTTACGTTCGCACTAATAAATATTTTTCACTAAAACTAGGCCATTTATCTCCGTTTAATACAGACGGAGGTAAATGGCCTTAGTTTTAGTGATAAATATTTATTATTGCGAACGTAAAGTTGCGGAAAGTAAATTGCTCTTATGGTAACATATCAAATGCCCTTAAATTACTGTTTTCTGAAAGTTTTCTTTGTTAATATAAAAAATTAGGCCTACATTTTTTTCTGTCTCACTTAAATGTAGGTGCTGCCTTTTTATATCGACGCATCAAGGCCCAAAATAAAGCTGATCTTAATATGGCTGTGGTAATAATTGGTTGTGATTCAGGACTAGGATATAGCCTGGCACTTCACTGTCGTGCTCTTGGATTTTCGGTAATTGCAAGTGTACTTGACAAAAATGGTTCCAACGTAAAAGAACTTACGCAAGCGAGTATTTATGTCTATCAGTTAGATATTACTGATAAAAAGAGTGTCAAGAATTTTGGAATTGCTGTCAGTGAACTTTTGACTAAAGACAACTTAAGTAAGTAACTCTGTGTGTGTGTGTGTATGTGTGTGTGTGTGTGTGTGTGTAATTTTTATATTAATAATATAATATTTAATTATTATGATTACTTTGTATATCTGTAGGTATCTTCTGCTTGGGTAGGGAATACACTGAAACCTCGATTTAGTTAGTTAGTTAGTTAGTTTTTTTTGTACGGGCGAGGAGCCCCACCCCCGTGGGGCCCTACAAGCGCTCAGGCTTGAGCCCACCCATGTAATGCCGTAACTATCGACCTTGGCACCAGTGCTCTCGCATCGTGTTTTAATTTACCGCTGAACGCGCTGACGTCCCCCCGATTGATACAGCACTTTCTGTCTGCCCATGACATTTTATGACTTTCGATTTAGGTGGAACTCCCCCGAGCGTCCAACTAAATCGAGGTTTCAATGTAGTACATTTCGATACTAGTGCGCGAATGTGATTTTAGCCTTGCGCACGAGCGATTGAGCGAAGCGAGTGTGAAAAGGTCACACAAAGCTAAAATTACTTTCTCGCACATATGTATCGAACCGTATTTTTTGACACGACGTGTGTGAATTTTCAAAATAATTTCTAAATATTTCCTTAATAAACTGAACTTGTAATTTTTTCGTTCCTAAGAAAAAATGTTCGAGTTCAAAAGCACGGCTATTCATTTGAGAGAAAAAAGCCAAATTAATTATTTCTTGGTGATCGGTATTTATTTATCTCGTGCTATCGCTTAAAATATTACTTTTTTCGCGAAATGACGAATATATATAGCTAATGCTCGACAACCCTTCATCCCTAGGGATGAAGGGTTGTTGAGCATTATTATGAAATTATCAACTTGACTTTTTTTCACAAACGAGACCCTATATTTTGTAACCTACTACATACATATAGTGAGTATTTGACAGGATTTGAGGTATTCTACAGAAGGAATAACAGCGTCCCATCAGCCTTCACACCTACTTTTCAATAACCAGTTTAAATATACAATTTTTCTAGTTTTTCCTTATATGAAAATTGTGTTGAAATTGCTTGCAGGTCTGTATGCATTAGTAAATAATGCAGCAGTAATGGTTGTAGGTGAATTCGAGTGGCAAACAGAGGAACATATGATGCAACAAGTCAACGTAAACCTTGTGGGTACAATGAGAATTACGAAAGAAATTATTCCATTACTCAGGAGACATAAGGGTAGAATTATTTTTATCTCAAGTCATTGCGCCATGGAACCATTGCCTGGATTTGCCATTTATGGTGCTACCAAAAGTGCAATCCAAGCTTGGGCTACCAGTCTAAGGGTGGAATTGAAGAAACAGAATATCAGAGTCACATGTTTTGCACCTGGTAAGTAATCTAACTGTGATTATATTACATACTTACCAACTGACAATCCTTGATTTAAGAAAAAAATGTTTAATTATCAACACTACAAAACTTTTTTTTATGAGGAAGCAAACAAGTCGCGGCAAATATATTTTATTAGAAAACTATTAATAAGTTCTTATCTATTTTACAGTATATTCAGAAGAACAAATTGAAAATTTTGTGGTCTACATTTTGTTTCTCACATATTGTTCATTTTAAATTTCACATTTTTACAGGAGGATTTATTCTTGAAAGTAACATAATTAATCGGCAAATGGATTACTTTAAAGAAATGGAGGTCTCAATGAGTATGGAAGTAAGGAATAATGATTTCTTCAAGAAAACAGTGCATTTTTTTGAAATTATTAAATCCAATGTACGACCGCAAAGATTAAGCAGCTCTGTGATCTACGAAACGTTCGAAGACTCTCTTTTGGATAGATATCCATCTGCTTCATACGAGTAAGTACACGTATACTTATTATTACTATGGTGCCAATGAAAAACCTATATCAAAGAAATGTCTTTGCTTATACAAGGTGTCCCATTTTAACTTGGACAGCCGAATTACTGAAAAGTTTGCAGAGTAATCGAAAAATGTTTCGGATAAAAGTTGTTTGATTTGGAGGGGGTCAACTTGTGATAACATCAAACTTGACCTTGAAGGTCATTTTCAAGGTCATTTCAAGGTCAACTTTGCTTTTTTAAATAATTTCATATGACCTTGTGGGTCAAATGAACCCCATATGTGACACCTTACTTTGGACGTAAAATTTCCCGCTCTTTCCAAATCCGGGGTCAAAAATAGGGGTTTCCATTCAAAATTCGGCTGTCCAAGTTAAAATGGGACACCCTGTATACTAATGCTGTCCACCCCCTATAGAGTGTCTTTTGACACAAAAAACAAAATTCCATGTATTTTTTCTCTTTTAATTTAAAATATTTTACGTTGTAATTTTATAAACTGACAATCCTATTCTAAAAATACGATTGAGTCGAAGACGAAAAAGATTGTAACGCCTTTTCCTTTAATTCCATATTCCTGATTCGTCGTGTGTAGTAGGTATCAATTGTGATTTTCGACTATCGATACGTGTCAGTCAGAAATTCCGCTTTTTCTTTATTGTGTGTGTGTGTGTGTGTGTGCGTGCGTGCGTGCGTGCGTGTGTGTGTGTGCGTGCGTGC
>CAJFCP010000675.1:123178-138519 GCA_904066005.1 Synergus itoensis | reverse complement strand
AAAAAAAAATTGCGTCTGGGAATTATTACGGAAAATCATGCTTTTTTACGACGTGCTGCCTGGACTAACTTTCGAATATTCATTTGATTCCTGTCAACCTCTGAATCCTTATACACATTGTTTTTTTTTTGAATTCCACTTCCCTTTCGCCATTTCATATATACCAATAAGATCAGTGGCGTAGCAACCGGAGGGCAGGAGGGGCAGCTGCCCCCTCGTAAATTTGGACGGGGGGGCAATATAGTCATTTTGCCCCCCATTGAAAAACAAGTGATAGTTGTTAAAATAACTAAGATGTTTGTGATGCTTAAATAAAAATGCATTTATATATAATATATACTAGCAAACCAACACGCGCACTACGCGCACGATTATTTATTTAATTTCTTAGAACTTCAAGTCATTAAAAAATCAATGAAATTTTGCTGATTCAAATTTAGAGATTATGTTTGAAACAACAATGTATCCGAAATTTTAGGGACATTTCGTTACATCACTTTTTTAGAGAAATATTTCAAGATGTTTCTAGGAATTTTAATGGATTTTGACCATTTTCAAGTGATTTTTACGAGTTTCAAGGAATTTAAAAAGATTTCAAAAAGGTTTCAGAGAATTTTAAGGGACTTTAAGGAATTTTAAATGTTATAATAAAATTTCCAGGAATTTTACAAGAAGTCTGATTTTTAAAGGATTTTATAGAATTTTTAGGATTTCATGGAATGCAGAAAGATTTCTAATAATTTTAATGAATTTTAAATGACGTAAAGAGACTTTAAATGTAATCGTAGAATTTTAAGAATTTTAAGAAGTTTCTGGGAATTTTAAGGTAATTTTATTGAGGGATTTCAAAATAATTTCTATACATATATGATTTTTAAAAGAATTTGTAGAATTTAAAAGCATTTCGAAGGTTGATGTAAAATTTTAAGGGATTTTATGAGATTGTTCTAATTATTAAAAGATTTTGTACAATTTTTAAGGATTTGATGAAATTTGATAAGATTTATAAGGATTTTAAGAGATTCTAAATGTTAAGAAATTCCAAGAGTTTTTTTTTATGAATTTATAGAGATTTTTGCTAATTTTAACTTGGATTTCAAGAGATTTATAATTTTAATGGTTTTTGTGAACTTTTAAGGGATTGCAAGAGGAGTTTTAAGAAATCTTAATGAATTTTAAGCAATTTCGAAGGTTTTCATTAAATTTTAAGTGATTTTAAAATATTTCTGAGTGTTTTAAGAGAATTTAAGGGATTTTATGAAGTTTCAAGGAATTTTAAGAGGTTTCAAAGGGTTTCAGAGAATTTTAAAAGACTTTAAGGAATTTTAAACATTGTAATATAATTTTTAGGAATTTTAGAGGAAGTCAAGAGATTTTAATCATTTTAAAAATATTTTAGTGGAATTTTAAATAATTCTGTGAAATTTTATAAGATTTCTAATAATTTTAATAGATATTAAAGGATGTCAAGGGACTTTATATGTTATGGTAAATTTCACGAATTTTAAAAGATTTCAAGAGAGTTTTATGAGTTTTAGAATATTTTATAGGTTTAAAGGATTTTAAAGTTTGTCAGGTCATTTTATTGATTTCTCTAATTTTTAAAAGATTTTGTAGAATTTTTAAGGATTTCATGGAATTTTATAAGATTTCTAACGATTTTAAGAAATTATAAATGTTGAGAAATTCCAAGAGGTTTTTAGGAATTTGTAGAGCTTTTTGCGAGTTTTAACTTGGATATCAAGATATTTATGATTTTAATCGTTTTTATATATTTTTAAGGGATTACAAGAGGTTTTTGGAAGTTTTAAGAAATCTTAACGAATTTTAAGGTATTTCGAAGGTTTTCGTGAAATTTTCTTGCGCCATTAGTTTTTTTTGTCTTCTTTCATCTTCAAGTCATTCAAAAGCCAATCAGGTTAGCAACAACGTCTGTGAGATTTTCGAGACATTTCGTGACACCACTTTTTTAAAATAGGATATGTATATGATGACTTTTTGTTATTCGAGTTTGCCCCCCACGAAAAATTCCGTTGCTACGCCCCTGAATAAGATTTATTAGAGCACTACAATTTGCACTGGGTACTCAATTTGATCATTGTTTAACGACTTATATTGACGATCTCTTAATTTCATCCGGCGATACATTTAGTAATCATTTAAAAGATCTTTGTTCAGTGTTTCAAGTTTTACAAGAGAAAAACATTGAGATTACATTGAGATTAGATAAATCGTCATTTTTTTGTGAATCGGTTAAATTGACAAGGGAAAAGTTGAGTAGAATCTCATGATAAGATCGATAATTTTAAATAATCAATTAAACAATCGCCTTACTCTTTCACTTCTGAATTATCGGAATCATGAAAATAATTCATTTTTGTCATCGTCTGCAATTTTCAAACAGAATTAATTTTACCTGCAGGTGATGTTGGCGGAAATGAGACTCATGCATCCCTTTAGACTAGAGACAAGTAGAATGGAAACGAGCAACACATCGCATCGTTTATGACAACAACTCGCTTATTTGTCTCCGGAGAGAAGCTTCCTGAATTCAAAATATGACAACAAACATCGAATTTAAAGTGGGTTTGACTCTAAAAGTTAATATTGCTTCGCACCTTATTCTTTTCACTTTTCACTTTCCATTTATTATTTTTTTTTTCTTTCCTTTACCAGCATTCGCATAGAACGTTCGCAAATCGGCATCGCTTAATTCCTTCCATGGGTAAGGTAAACGAAGTAGATCGAGGTTGGAGGATGAGAGCGAGAAGACTCGTAGCTGGAATGTTTTTCCAGTCATTACGCTCTCACAGTCTGATCCAGCATTCCACCAAAGATCCTGGGTGGAATAAGAGAAAAACGGAAACCACTAGGTCGTTAGGGATATTCTCGGTGAGAACTATAAGAATTTCTAGCAGATGATTCACCCCCCCTGCAACGCCCTTTCTACGATTTTCCAAGCTTGAAATATATTTTCCACCTGCAAAAAAGCTGCTTCTGATGAATAAAAAGTGAATTTCTTTCTCCACGTCAGTATTTCTTCTTCTGATCATCTGAGTGTGGATTATGAGGATGTCATCATTCGTCATTCAAACTTATCTCCCCTAATTTACTCTCGAACTCATTTCTTCATTGATAAAGCCTAATGAACTTTATGTAGACCGAACAATCTTTAAAGAACTTTAGAAAACTTTAGCAGACTTAAAAAACTTTACAACATTTCCTCATTGAAATCCCTGTCCAAGATTGAATTTCTATTAAATCTCATCAAGATTTATTTTTCTTTTTTTTTTTCGAGAAAAAGGAGATTAAAAATGGACTGCGCACGAGTTGTTAAAAGCGAAAGGCCGTAAGTGGAAAACGTCGTGCCATGGTCAGACGTTGGTGCAACTGATGGATGCTGGAATTACTTGGGACGAATCTTTGTCGATGGTAACTTGGTTCAAAGTAATTGAAGACGCCTCTTACCAATGGATATAGGACTTGATTTATCGAGCACACGCTAGATTCGAAACTTTATCGCTTTTCATGCCCTCCTACTTCACTATCGCATGCCTTCCGTTCCCTTTGTGTCATGCTGAATTTCTTCTATTCTCCTCCTCAGCTTTTGTAGCAAAAAATTCCGCTTATCGATTCTGAGCAAACGTTGAATATAGAACAAATACTCGTTTTACTTTCTTTCTGCATTCGTGATAATTCTCCCGAAAGTTCATTGGGAATTTTTCTACATGGAAAAACTTTTCATTTTCATCAAAAACTTGTAACCAACCTCATTTTCCAGTTTCCTTCTTTAAGCACTTTTCTGAAACCTCTTTTCTAACATTTTTTTCCAAACCCCCTTTCCCACATAATTTCTCTACCTCTTTTTTTAAAATGCTTTTTTTTCCATCTCCCTTTTTCATACCACTTTTCCTACCCTATTTTCCTACCCTCTTTTCAACCCCCTTCTTCCATCCTTTTTTCCCAATCTCTGTTCTCATCCCATTTTTATATCTCCTTTTTCCAAGCTCTTTTCTCAATTACTTTTTCTAATCCCCTTTCCCCCTTTCAACCGAATATTATCGGATTGAGTTACAACTTTTCAGAAATCTGCACTGACATTTCAATTTGAAACCACGAAACCTCACGAAATGAAATGGGAAGAGCCCCAGCAATTTGGAAACTTCACTTCACGAAATTACTTCTTTGAATAAAATTCCGATTTTTTTATTATTTATCTTTTCTGTACGGGTCCTAGTATATATTGAAGCTCTAGACAAATTTATTATATGTATATTCACATTGGGGAAAAGAGATTCATTCACTTCTTTTTTCCATTTTGTGCGGTCGAAACGCCGAATTGAAACGATCACGTTTACAACGTTCGAGTGGATACTCTGAAAATACGGGTTCAGCGAACTTTCTTTCCTACTGTTCGAGCTAACCGTTGAAGCAAAAAGTGATCCGCCCTATTTCTACATCCCAGATGTATAGCTTCATTCAGATTTCCAATCCTTTTAAATTAAAAATCTACCATTCATCATTTAAAATTTTACACATGTGAGTCAATAAGTGTTTCTTATTACCTAGAATTAATTCATGTGAAAGAAAAATAATCATTCGCTGACTATAAAATCAAGAATTGTTTATCCACTATTTATTTAAGGGTAAGTGGTACTTTATCATCAATATTTATTATTGCGAGTGTAAAATTGGGGAAACTAAATTTGCTTTTATGGTAATTACCACATGCCCTTAAGCCCTGCTGGAAGTAAAGAGATAGAAATCCTATCCCTTTCTATCTCCTTCTATCTCCCGCCTATCACCTCTATCTCTTTCTATCTCCATTTCAATCCAAATTCACGCTTATCTCTGAATCTCCTCTTTTCTATCCCTTACTATCTCTTGTCTATCTCCGCCTATATCTTTCTATCTCTTGTCTATCTCCGCCTATCTCTTTCTATCTCTTGTCTTTCTCTGCCTAACTCCTTCTATCTCCATCTCAATCCACATCAACGCTTATCTCTTTCAATCTCCACTTCTCTATCTCCTTCTCTTCTGTATATACCTGTCTGTCCCTTTCTATCATCTTGTCATTCTTAATTCGCTTTTATCCCTTTTAATCTTCAGTTCTCTAACCCTTTCTATCTCCATTTCAATCCACATTCACACTTATCTCTTTGAATGTCCTCTTTTCTATCCCTTTCTATCTCTAGTCTATCTCCGCCTATCTCTTTCTTGCTCTTGTCTATCTCCGCCTATGCCTTTCTAACGCTTTTCGACCTCCGCCTATCTCTTTCTATCTCCATCTCAATCCACATCAACGCCTATCTCTTTCAATCTCCACTTCTGTATGTCTTTCTGTCTTTTGTCTATCCCCGTCTATCTCTTTCTATCCCCTTGTCAATCGCCGTTCTCTCCTATCTCTTTCGATCTCCACTTCTTTATTCCTGTCTATCTCTCTCCTATTATCTCCTATTATCCTATTATCTTTCTATCTTCTCGTCAATGAAAATTCGCTCCAATCTCTTTCAATCCCCACTTCTCTATCTATTTCTATCTCTGTATATACCTGTTTATCCCTTTCTATCTCCATTTCAATCCACATTCACGCTTATCTCTTTGAATCTCCTCTTTTCTGTCCCTTTTTATCTCTTGTCTATGTCCGCCTATCTCTTTCTATTTCCAACTCAATCCACATCAACGCGTATATGTTTCACCCCCCACTTCTCTATCTCTTTCTATCTCTGTATATACCTTTCTATCCCTTTCTATCCCTTTCTATCTCCTTAAAAATCTCAATTCGCTTTCATCTCTTTTAATCTGCAGTTCTTTATTCCTTTCTATTCCTTTCTATCTCTTGTCTATCTCCGCCTATCTCTTTCTATCTCCTTGTCAATCTCCTATCTCTTTCAATCCTCACTTTTCTATCTCTTTATATCTCTGTATATATCTGTCTATCCTTTTCTATCTTTATTTCAATGTTCATCCACGCCTATCTCTTCCAATTGCCACATTTATATTCCTTCCTATTTTTCGCCTATTCTAATCTATCCCTTTCTGTCATCAGGGGCGTAGCTACCGACGTATCAGCCGTATCAATGATACGGGGCCCCCGAGTGTGTTAGCGAAAATTCGTAAAATTAAAAATTAAAAGGGTAGAAGGGACCCCCGACAAATTTTGATACAGGGCCCCCCACTTCTTTATTCATGTCTATCTCTCTCCTATTATCGCCTATACCTTTCTATCTTCATATCAATCAAAATTCTCTCCAATCTCTTTTAATCCCACTTTTTTGTCCCTTTCAATCTCTTCCCTATCCTCATCTATCTCTATCTATTTTCCTTGCCAATCGAAATTTACTGCCATGTGTTTCAATCCTTTGATTTCTGTCGCAGCCTATTATTTCTAAACTTATCTTCTTGAATTTCTTCTTCTCTGCTTCAATTTAACTCTTTTCTATTAAAATTTGTCCTTGTTTATCATATGTATGTACAAAAATTGTAGTTATAAAATTATTATTCATGTTTAAAATATGAAGCTTAATAAGTTAATAAGGTAGCCTTGAGGATAGAAAGTGATACAAGTTTCTAGCAAGGGAGATAGAATGAGGGATAGAAAGGAATAAAATTTTTCTGCGAATAAATTTTCCTAGAACAGGAAAACAATAGGGTTAAAGGTATTTTTTGCAGTCTTTTGAAAAGAGGTTAAGAGTTGCAGTAAAATAAGAAACAATTACAGAAAGAAATTTTCTTTACGAGAGTCGAAAGTTATAGCAAAAGAAAAGTAAGCATTTTATTGCTCAATTTTAGGTTTGCACCACCCAAGTTTGAAAATAATAATAAGCTCAATTTACACGTCTTATCATTTAAACACAGCAGTGTTCCTCAGAAAGTTGTAATGAGCTTTGGCTTTCATCTAGATGAACGACTTTCCACTCTACCTTTTAAAAACTGCGATATTGCACCCACTCAGACTCAAGTCGGTTGACTTTATAGTGCTTCGCTTTAATTGTGAAAAGTTCGGAGAGTTTAAAGCTGCTCTCGTGTTATTTTGGTGGTTCAAAACAGATGAAAAATGTTCTCAAGAGAAATAAAAGCAGACATTACAATTTTTATCTTTTCATTGAATTTATAATATATAATATTATAAATGATGTTGCATGAATCTCTAACTGTTGAAATTCAGGAGCTTTTTTTGTTTGAAAAAGAGTAAATTAAATGAAAAGTGAATTAATTAAAAAGGAATTAATCAAATGAAAAGAAAAATAAAGAAATTGAACATATTTTTAATATCAGATATAGATTCCATAAATACAGAGAAATTTCGAATAAAACGCTGATGCATTGTCATAACTGCAGTGGATGTAGGCCATGTACTGCCTATTTACTGAGAAAAACGTCGCTCTGATTTATATCCGTTAATGTTCGGATTATGGCAAGTCAGCGACACATCATCAATTTTCCCAGTTTCACTTGATTGTAGTAAGCTTCACTGCTGATATTGTAGCCTGATAAATAGTTGTGCATCGTTTCTTGAGAAAAATCCACTTTTAACTTCTCGTTATTGCGGGCTTAACTAATTATGTAATTAATAATAAAATATGATATGCAGCACGGTTACGCAAAAATCTCTAAAAATCTCTTGGAATTTCTTAACATTTATAATCTTTTAAAATCCTTAGAAATCTTATCAAATTCCACGAAATCCTTAAAAATTCTACAAAATCTTTTAAAAATTAGAAAAATCAGTAAAATTACCTGACAAAGTTTAAAATCCTTTACATCCCATAAAATATTTTAAAACTCATAAAAATCTTTTAAAATTCGTGAAAACTTCTTAAAATTCCCGGAAACTTCTTGAAATTCTTTAAATTCTACGATAACATTTAAAGTTCCTTGATGTCCTTTGAATTATATTAAAATTATTAGAAATCTCATAAAATTTTACAAAAATGTTTTAAATTCCATAAAATATTTTTACAATTATTAAAATATCTTGACTTCTTTTAAAATTCCAGGAAATTTTATTAAAACATTTAAGATTCCTTAAAGTCCCTTAAAATTCTCTGAAACCTTTTGAAATCTCTTTAAATTCCTCGAAACTTTACAAGATTTTAAATAGTTTAAAATCTCTTAAAACACTCAGAAACCTTTTCAAGTCACTTAAAATTTCATGAAAACCTTCGAAATCGCTTAAAATTCGTTAAAACCCGAGTAGAAATTTTGCTGTGGCCCTGATCGGGCCTAGATTGGAGTATCTGGCCCCGATCGGATCCAGATCGGGGGATTTCATACCGGGGATGAAACACACGGCCCGACCAGGCCCAGACCTGGCCAAGCCTGGCCGGATCGGGGCCCGATCGGGCCGGGCGTTTCATCACCGACCTGGGCCAGGTTTGGAAATTTCTACACGGGAAGCTCTTAAAATTTGTGAAAATCTCTGAAAATTCCCAAAAACTTCTTAAAATTCTACGATAAAATTTAAAGCCCCTTTATATATCCTTTAAAATTCATTAAAATTATTAGAAATCACATTAAAATCCACAAAATCATAAAAGTCTTAACTTCCCTTAAAATTCCTCGAAATTTCACGAAAACATTATAAATCGCTTAAAATTCGTTGGAATCTCTTAAAGTTCTTAGAAACCTCTTAATATTCATCAAAATTTCAAAACATTTAAAATCCCTTAAAATTCCTTAGCTTTAAAAAATCTCTTAAAATTTAATGAATTCCGTTAAAATTCCACGAAATATCCTGAAATACCTTGAAATTCCACGAAATCTTTTAAAAATACTAAAAATCTTTAGAACTTCGTAAAAATCACTTGAAAATTGTCAAAATCTATTAAAATTCCTAGAAACCTCTTACAATTCCTCTCTAAAAAAAGTGATTTTACGAAATGTCCCTAAAATCTCGCATATATTTTTGTTTTAAATCTACTCTCTAAATTTGAATCAGCGAAATTTCATTGGTTTTTAAATGACTTCAAGTTGTAAGAAGTAAAATAAATAATCGTGCGCATAGCACGCATGTTGGTCTGCATTCTAAGGGAACGTACCCATACCACGTGACCCATTTTTTTATCATTTTTTAACCCCCTCCACCCCTCGGTGACCACCCGTAGTATATGCCAAGACCCCCCCCCTATAGTCACGTGGTAATTCATAAATGTGATTTTAAATTATTTTTTGCAATCAGAAAAAATATTATCAAGAACAAAAAACTTTAAAAACATATTGTAATTGACTACGTGACGAAGACCTAAGCCCTCTCCCCTCTCTGTGACCAAGCGTGGTATTTTGAAGCCCCCCCCCTCCCCTAAACGGGTCACGTAGTATGGGCACGTTCCCTAATTAGGTATGGATTTCGGCTAACTTCATGTGTCACCTTAAAACTAACTTAATTAGCAGTACCCCGTGTGGAAAATCCAGTTGGGGCCTAAATGGGCCCCAGTTGATTTGCCCAACTAATTGGGTTCTAGTCGGGGTTGTAACGCTGAGTAGTGCTTATGCCCAAAATGGGGTTACCCACTTAATGCCCAATGAATTTAAATAAGATAAATTATAATTTATCTTATTTAAATTCATCATAATTGGTCACGAGACACATTCAAAATCACAACTAAAACACTATTTTGCTAATAAAACTATTATATTTCAAGATTTTTTTACAAATAGGGTTGCCCAGTTGGGCCCAGATTGGCGCCCAAATAATAATTGGGCTTAATTGGGAAGATTTCCACACGGGACGCTAACCTTATAGGTTAATTCATTTGGCGCGCGGATTTGAATTGTCATTTCAGTGTCTATAAAAAGTAAAGTCAAAACTCGAGTTTAGTATGTAAATTTATCGTGTGATGATTCGATACAACTTAACTCGTGATTCAAATCTATACCAAAATTCAGAGAAAATATTTCTTTTTTCTACGAAAATAATTTCACCCCCGAGGGCCGTTTTACTCTGTCTTGTCCCACAATTCTTCAAAGCAAGGAGCAAAACTTTCCTTTTCCTTCTCCTTTATCCTGGAAAAAATGATGGAAACCGATGAACGAAAAGAGAGTATATCCTAGAACTCGGTACCATCGAAACTAGTAACTCTACAACTTTTCCGCTTTAGTTTCTGCCGTGAAGCGTTGCATCCTCGAAACTCGAGTCGCGGAATGCACCACAGGGAGAGACTTGACTCGATGGTTGGAACGACACTCCAGTGTTTTCGTAGCATGGAAGGAAGGAGGTTGCTTGCGATTCCCTTTGATTTATGGGAATTTTGAAGGTACAGCTAAAGAGGAAGGTGCTATGAAATAAGAAAGAGAGAAAAGCGGAAAAGGGAGGAGAAGAGTTGGACGTAAGAAAGTAGGGCGTCAGAAAAGACGGCTACTTTTTGTCCATTGTCGTTCTTCTCGAACGTGAACCATAAAAGAGAAGACGCCAACGTTCTGGTGATAACAGTAGTGATGCTGAGCCCTGCTTGTTTCTCACTATCCTTTCAACCCCTTTTCTTATCCTCACACTTATGCCCAGACTGGACGTGGCTTGTTTTCCTACAAAGAAGCCAGATCCATCTCAGTTTCTTGACACGATTTCCCCGTTCCTCTCGTACCACCTTGCTGAAAACAGAACAGACAGGAATGCCTTGTTCTGCGACCTACATTTGCAGATTATTCGAGTCCAATACTCGATTGCTTCACCGAGTTTTAGGATTTTCTTCTATTTCGTATCGTAAGCACGAAGAAAAACGTTATATGGGGGTTTTAGAAAAACGATCCATAAAAAATAACATTTTCAAGTAGACTTGTAAAGTTTAAACGTGCAAGATTGAATGCTTTCAAAGTTCATACGTTCAATCTTAATTGCATCCCAAGTTTAAACAGATATAGATTTTAATTGCTTCCAAAGTTTAGTTTAAAAAAAATAGCTATTTAATTTACAAGTCACGATCTCTCTCTCCCTCTCTTTTTCAGTGTAATATATTTAATATAATAACATAGCAAATCAACACGTGCGCTACGCGCACGATTATTTATTTTACTTCTTACACCATCGAGGAATATTAAGCGATTTCCAAAGATTTTTATGATTCTTTAAAGATTTTGTGGAATTTAATGAGATTTCTAATAATTTTAATGAATTTTCAACGATGCAAAGGGACTTTAAATTTTATCCTAGAATTCAAAGAGTTTCAAGAAGTTTCTGAGAATTTTAAGAGGTTTTCACCAATTTGAAGAGATTTAAACGAATTTTAAGCGATTTGGAAGGTTTTCGTGAAATTTTAAGTGATTTGAAAAGGTTTCTGGGTGTTTTAAGAGATTTTAAAGAGAATTTTAAATGTTTTCATAAAATTTCCAGGAAATTTAAAAGAATGCAAGAGATTTTAATAATTTTAAAAATATTTTATTGGATTTTTAAGAATTTTGTGAAATTTTATGAGATTTCGAATAATTTGAAGGGATTTTCTGATTTTTAAAAGATTTTGTAGAATTCAAAAGGATTTTGAAGGTTGTCATAAAATTTTAAAAGATTTTATGAGATTTTTCTAAATCTTAAAAGGTTTTGAAGAATTTTGAAGGATTTCATGAAATTTGATTTAAGAAATTTTAAATGTTATAAGAAATTCCAAGAGGTTTCTAAGAATTTTTAGAGATTTTCGCTAATTTTAACTTGGATTTCAAGAGATTCATGATTTTAATGGTTTTTGTGGATTTTCAAGGGATTTTAAGAAGTTTCTGGGAGTTGGAAGAAATCTTAACGAATTTTAATGGATTTCGAGGGTTTTCGTGAAATTTTTTTGCGGCATTAGTTTTTTTTTCTTCTTTCAACTTCAAGTCATTCAAAAGCCAATCAGGTTTACAACAACAATGTATGCGAGATTTTCGAGATATTTCGTGACACCACTTTTTTAAGAAAGGATTTCTAACTAATAAATTATTAGAAATAAAAACATGAATAAATTTAAATTTTATTTTCTTACTTCTCTCGGTTTACTTTCGCTCCTACTTCCCGGGTAGAAATTCCCAAACCTGGCCCAGACCGGTGATGGAACGAAAAACCTGACCGGGCCCATATCTGGCCCGATCGGGCCCAGACCTAGCACGATCGAGCCAGGTCTGGGCCCGGTCGGGTTCCACGTTCCATCACCAGTCTGAAATCATCCGATCTGGGCCCGAAAGGGGCCACAGCAAAATTTCTACCCGGGTTTATTTACTTTCGCTCCTGTACTGAAATCGGATCCTTTCGCGAGGCTTAACAAACACCGAAAATCGACGTTTCGTTAGACGAGTTATGAAAAATATATTTTTTAACTCAAGAATGTTTTTGTACGAGAATTGTCAAAGTGTAGAGAACTTAAACATTAGAAAACAGATTTCTGACTCACCAACCGCAGCAGACATTTACATAATTTGAATACTTTTGAATCAGTTTAATTCACCTGAAACACAAAAATGACAATTATAAATTATAAGCATGAAATTGTAAATTATAGTTTGTGATGTACCCAAATCCATTTTCTCAAATACTCTTTTAATATCAAATTGTTGTAAAAATATATATATATGCAGAGCCGAATTAATACAACTCGGGGCCCAGGGCTGTACATTTTTTCCGCCCCCCCCCCCCCCCCGGAAAAATCTTTAGTTATCTTCAAAGAGAATTAAAATAATAAATTTTTCAATTTTTATAAATTTTTTTTTAAAGTTGAGAAAGAATTTGGGGGCCCCTTCGAAAGCGGGGACCAAGGCTTCAGCCCCTCCAACCCCCCCCCCTTAATCCGGTCATGTATATATGATCTATATATATATATATATATATGCCTATGACGCATATCGTGAGATATTTACAATCACTAACGAACACGCTTTTACGCATAAAAGAAATGAGTTAGTTACAGCATAATGTACAATTTCTTACGGTTAAAAGGAATATGACTGCCGACTAGCACGTGGAAAACCGGTCTGCAATTTGTTATGACGTCTGTCTTAAACAAGGTTACTCTTAGCAGAGTGTGTCAATTGGATTAGATACGACGCGGTAAAGTTCTTGGTTCTTTGTGCAAAATGAAGAAACTTCTGTATTTTATTTGTGTAGTAATATCCCGCGACCTTGAGAAGCTTATAAATGTAACATTCTTTGAACAAGATTCTTATTTTTCGATCCAAATTTAAAAACACCACAAAATTTTAAAGCTCCCGAATGCAGAAATTTTTATGGGGTTCTGACAGGGTCCTGGTCAGTTTTCCTTACTTCTGATGTGGCCCTAACCAGGTTAACTGTCAAGGCCCACACAAGGGTTGTAATGCTTTGGCAGAATATTGCCCTACTTAAGGAAAACTGGCCAGGGCCTTGTTAGTTTATCCAAAAAATGTCCTAGTAAATACCCCACCTAGGAAAAACTGGTCAATACCACAAAAAATATTCTGCGGATTCATTATTGACAATATATGATTATTAAACTATTTAATTTTCTATAAAAACAAAAGTCCTATTATAAAAAAAAGGTAATAATTATATAGAAACATTAAGTGATTTTAAGAAATTTTTCAAAAATTTCAAAATAGTTTACGGAAGTTTAAAGATTTTAGAGTATTAAAAATTGTTTTTAAATATTTGAGGAGATTTTAAATGATATTAAAGAATTTTAAAGGATTTTTAAAAGATTTCAAGTGATTTTAAGGAATTTAAGGAGATTTAAAAAAATTGTAAGGGACCTTTCATTTGAAGATTCCGTGTTTTTTTTTATTTTTCAGATTCACTAATTCTGAGATTAACTGTCCGCCATGGGACAGCATTTTTTTGAGGCTTCGGCTTTGGCGCCTCCTGGATAGTTAAAAATGAAATTAAAAAAAATCAAGCTTTGTAGTGGTGTCATTTTTCGACTATAACTTCTCAAATAATCAAAATTTAAAACTGATGTAACGAAAATGAAGATTCCTTATGTCGAGACGAATCGATTGACCTATATGATTAATGCATTTCATTAAAAAATAAGGATGTGATGGTTAATTGTATTTTCAAAAATTAATTTTTCAACTATAACTTTTCAAATAATGGAAATTTTGAGCTGACGTAACGAAAATAAATATTCTTTGTGTCGAGATGAATCGATTGACCTATAATTATGATTAATACATTTCATTGAGAAATAAGAAAGATATGGTTAATTGTATTTTTCAAAAATTAATTTTTCAATTATAATTCCTCAAATAATAAAAATTTAAAGCTGATGTTAAGAAAATAAACTTTTTTTGTGTTGACATGAATCAGGTGACCTAATATTAATACATTTGATTAACTAATTAATGCTTCCTTTATGAGGAAGCAAAGTGCTCATTGAATGAGCACAAAAGTTGATACAACTTCACAGCTAGTGAAGCTTCAATAAATAAGCTTCAAATAAAAGTTAAAAAAAATCATTGTAATATCTTATACAGGGTTTGAAAAAAAAATTATTGAAAATGTTGCATTTTTTAGCCCTCCAAGGTGGTCAACTATCTTAAAGAATTCAGGGGAGTTCCAAAGTTTTAAATTAATTTACATATTTTGTTAATTTTTTCAAAGGATTTTAAGTGATTTTATAGCAAGTTTAAACAATTTTGAGAGATTTCAAGTGATTTTAAAAAGTTTTCAAGGAATTCCAAAAAAAGGTCATAATACTTTCAGGACTTTCAATTGTTTAAAAATATTTGTAAATATTGTAAGGGATTTTTAATGAAGTTAAACAATGTCAAAAGATTTTAAAAGAACATGAAAGAATTAAAAAATTTTCAAGAAATTTCAGAGTTATTAAAACATGCCAAAATATTTCTCAAGATTTCAAGTGATTTTAAGGAATTTCAAAACATTCAAAAAGTTTTAAAATTTTGAAGTAATTTGTAAATAAAAAATGTTTTAGTATTCTTTAAAATTTGCTAAAACTCTTGAAACTTATAGAAATTGCTAAAAACTCCTGTAATTTTTTACAATCCTTTTAAATCTCTAGTTATTAAAAATTATGAAAGAAATATAACAATATACAAATTATTAAATTATCCAATATATTTATAAATATAAACATCTTTTATATTTTCATAGATAATCAAGTGTGAAAAATGTTGGTACTTCCCTATTTATACCCTATGTTTAATTTCAATGTGAAAAACTCTTCAATGCCCTGTTTCAGTATCAAAAAATTGGTATTAATGAGATATTACTACTCTATCATTGTCCAATAAATGATCAATAATATTAAAATTTTTTTATCGAAAATAGAAATACCGACCAGGGCCTCGTAAATTCCCTATTTTAAATAGGACTAATTCCCGTGCAGAAATTCCCAAACCTGGCCCAGATCGGTGATGGAACGCAGAACCTGATCGGGCCCAGA
>CAJFCP010000675.1:76008-103178 GCA_904066005.1 Synergus itoensis | reverse complement strand
TGGAAATTCCATACATGAAAAACTGTCTGGAAAGATAATGACTTTTGTTTCAAAGTGTTAAACGAATTTATATTTAGAAATGTTGTACAAAGGAAAACATTTTTTTTCAAAGAAAGAAAAAAATCTACCTCCCCCCCTCCATCGTAAATCCATACATGGAAAAAATGGGCTGCGTCGGCCCTGCGTATGGTAAACGCCACGATTCCCAGTCGCCTCTACTTATCTTGCCTCTTTTTATCTTGCGGCTCTCCCTTAATTTTCGATCAAGCCTAGGGATGTTCAATTCGTTGGAAAGAATCGATTCTTGAGTTGATCCAAGATTAAATAGACGAGAATCAATTATTCTTCGAAAGATCAACTTGGAAAGAATCAATGTTCTAAACAGGCCCGGCAGATAATGTGGGTACGGTGGGTAGTACTACCCACCCGGAAAATTTCATGTGGGTAAAATACCCACCCGGAATTTTATGGCATTTTTGGGAAAATGAATCACCACGAAATTTTATACATCGTTTTATTTAATTAAAAACTTCCTCCCTCCCCCCTCCCACTCCACTTCTCCCCACCCTACTACTACCCACCCAGGCCGAACGTGATCTGCCGGGCCTGGTTCTAAAGATCGATCTTTTATAGTGACGCATACAAAAAGTTAAATTAATTTAAAAAAAAAGAAAACAAGATTGCTTTCAAAATTAACTACTTTTTCAGTTTTATTAATGTTTTGAATCTCCTCTTTTCTCTCCCTTTCTATAGAAGAGATATATCTCATGTTTATCTCTGTCTATATCTTTCTATCTCCCTCTGAATTAAAATTGCTCCTATCTCCTTTTTACACATGCAAAAAGTTAATTTAGGTCATCAATAATTTATTGTTCACTTCCAATAATTGAGTAATTTGTTATTACATTTTTAGTATTATGATTAAAAAGGGAAAGAACAGTTGAAAACTTGAAATAAAGCAAGCAAGGAAAAACTAAAAATAGAACACTTGAATTTGAGTGAGAACCCAGTTCTTCTTTTTCTTCTAATGCGGGAAGAACATTGAGTGATCGATCAATCAGAGTTACGTTACTGTGACCTTTCCTCTACTTTATTTCAGTTAAAAAATCAACACCTTGATCTTAAGGCAAGAGAATCAATTCTCAAAAGAATCAACTTACAATTAGTAGAGAATCGATTCAAAAGATCGATTTTTTTTTCGCCTAAAAATATCGATCTTCAAAGAATCGAATCAGAATCGAACATCCTTATCAAGCACTTCCCCCACCACGACTGTGACGACTCGGCGAACAAAGAATTGTTTCTCTCTCCCAAGCAGTGGCGGATTTACATAAGGGCACATGGGGCACGTGCCCAGGGGACCCCACAAGCTAGGGGCCCCCGGCCCCCACAAAATAAATATCCTCTTTTTTCATTCTTTTTCATTCTTTTTTCCTCTTTTTTCATTTTTTTTTCATTCAAATATAAAAAAAAAATATGCAATAAATATTGTGTAATTTGTAATATTTTAAATCCCTTACAAGGGGGCCCCCACACTATTAGTGCCCAGGGCCCCGCTAAACTTAAATCCGCCGCTGCTTCCAAGAACCCCTGCTGAAAAAGTTCCATTGGTTACCATTGTAAATTATTCATATTCAATGCTAATGAATTATATTAAATGAAAGTAATAGTTCAATTTTTGGGCGATGATTCAAAATGAATCATATTCAATGATATTTAATGGCAATCGCATTCAATAGTAACAATTACCATTAATTTTAATCATAATAAATCATTTTGAATATTATTTCCAACAAAATTCAATTTAATAATTATTTATTTAATAATATTTTATGAATTTTAATAACTATTCATTAAAATTATTACCCAATAGTATTTTATTGAATGTTCTTTTGTGAATTTTAATAAATCGTGAATGGAATGGTCGCCAGTGATATTCTTTTGAATAATATTTTACAAAATCTAATAGTTACTTATAAAAACTATTCAGAGCATTAGATTAATTGTATTTTATTGAATATTTTTTCAAAATTTTCATATTTTTTCATAATTTTTTTTTTAATGAATAATAATACAATGATACCAATTATACATTTATAATAATAAATATTTTTAGCTAATAATAGTCAATTAACCTTCATCTCATGTAGAAGAAGATTTATTAACTCTTAATATTAGCTGAAAATACTTATTATTATAAATTTATAATTGGTTTAACTAATTTGCTCTTATGGTAAAGTATCACATGCCCTTAAAATTACATTTAAGATTTTAAATGATTTTAAAGATTTTGTTTTAAATATGATTCCGTTCGAGATTCACATTTTTATACTTTTTACAATTATAATTTCAACAACTATACTGGTAATATTGGTAATAATACTTGTAATAATATTGGTATTAAATATCAATAAAAATTATTTAATTTTGAGTCTGTCTAATATTCTATTACAAATCATTCAATACCTATACATATATTATATTATTATAACAATTTATTAAAATCTATTCCTTGAAAAGAATTTTTTACCATAAAGTATTATTTAATAATAATTTATATGCTTGAATGAATTTTAATCCTCGATCTTAACACTAAAAATTATAATTGATAACCATTGAACAGTATATACTAAAAAAATATTTAAATTCATTAAAAATTTTTCATTGAATGGTAACATTTCGGATTAAATATCATTCAGAATAATTGTGATTCAATGGAAACTAATCATGATCTATTAATTAATAATTAATAGATTTTAACAAATTTCTGAAACAATCATATTCAATTGGAAAATGTATGATTAAGATCGAGGATTAAAAACCATTGATCTTTTTTTAATAGTTTTTAAAGGAACTTTTTCAGCTTGCTCTCTCCATTTACGTTGCCGTCAACATTTTAGGTATAACAATATATGTATATATATACATTGATGTCACATAATTATAGTTGTAGTTGTACCATGTATCAATCATAACAATTTTTTCCATATATTTTTAAAGTTAAATTAATTGAAACAGAAATTCACGCGCTTTAAAACTTAATATTTTATAGAATTGATAAACCTTTTCTTCTTTTTAAACAATTTATTTATAACTTTCTGAATGAAATAAAACAAAAACAATTTAAAAAAATGTATTAATATAATTGAGAGAAAGAAAAAAGATAGCTTTCGTAATTTTTTAAAAATATCAGTAGATAAAGAATCGGTTGGTTAGACAGTTGTCTGACCACTTGCTGACTTTTCCACTTAAGAAAGATATACTAGTAGGTGGTTTGAAGTTTCAGACGTCTAAGTCTCACAAATATATTTTTATTTTTTTTTTACATTTATTGGATTAAGAATATTAAAAAAAAAAGTTCTCAAAACCATTTTAATTTTTATTTATTTACTAGTTTGGGATTTGAGGAGATTTCAGGTGACTTTAAGGAATTTCAAGGGATTTCATAGAGACTTTAAGTGATTTTAGGAAATTTTTTGATATTTCATTTCATTTTAAGGAACTCAAGGAATTACAAGATTTCAAGTAATTTTAAGTAATTATAAGGAATTTCACAACAGAGTGGACACAAGATTCAATTTCTTCATTTCCCTGATTTTTCCTTGACTTTCAGACAAATTTCCCTGACAGAAAAGTATTAAAAATGCGAACACATTTTTAGTAATAATACTATTGAAATTTTTCAGAAATTTCGTATGATATCACTTTAAATCTTTTTAAATCTCTGAGAAAATCTTATCTTAAATTAAAATCTCATCTCTTTTAAAAATTCCTTTAAATCCCTAAAATCACTATAAATATCTTGAAATTCTTTTATATTTTTTGAAATGTTATGAAATCTCTGCAAAACCCTTGAAATTTCTTTAAATCTTTTGAAAGTCTTTTGCAATCCTTCAAAGCCTCTTTAATATTCTGCTAGTAAATAAAAATATTGGGTTTTAGGAACCCAAAAAGAATGGTATTTTCTAAATTTTTTTTTTTTTTTATTGCACGACGTAAATTGCACGACTTTAGAATAAAGTAAAACTGGCGCTAAATAAAAAAAAAATATTTGAAAGATTATGAAAAAGGCCGATTTAGTCAGACCCTCGTCTGACCACTTACTGACTTTTCCACTTAAGGAAACTTTACCACACTGAGAAAAATATTTTGTGCAACAAAATATGTTTTGTTGGCTGAAAAAAATTTTTGTTGGTTCAACAAAACATTTTGTTGGTTCAACAAAACATTTTGTTGGTTTAACAAAACGTTTTCTTGACCCAACAAAAATTTGGTTGAGCCAACAAAAAAATGTTGTTGCACAAATACCAACAAAATTATTTTGTTGTCCGGACCAAACCTTTTTTTCAGTGCAGAGTAAACAAATGAGGGATCTTCTTTCAATTATTTTCTTCAATTTAATTAAATATATTTCCAGATTTTATAAATAAAAAATAGGAGCAAGACTCTGCACTGAAAAAAAGGTTTGGTCCGGACAACAAAATAATTTTGTTGGTATTTGTGCAACAAAATTTTTTTGTTGGCTCAACCAAATTTTTGTTGGGTCAAGAAAACGTTTTGTTAAACCAACAAAATGTTTTGTTGAACCAACAAAAATTTTTTTCAGCCAACAAAACATATTTTGTTGCAAAAAAATATTTTTCTCGGTGTGATGACAAATTTTTCTATAACATAAATTTTTAAGAAAATTTGCTTTCCAGTGTAAAGTTGTGGTCTAGTAATCGACGGAGACTCTATCTCGCAAGGTTCGCTCAAGTGCGAGTCTCTCACAATTTCTTCAGCATTTGGAAAATTTCATTCGACCAAGTTGTCGCGTTAAGTTTCCCTAGGGAATGCGAGTACTAGTACAAGTCTTTGCGCTGCGTTAGTAGAATACAAATAGTCCACATCATTCAACTAGGAACTTCCAGAAAATCCAGAAAATCTTGATGAGATTCCTCAAATGAAGACGAAATGTTTCTAAATATCAATGAGGCAATTTATAATTAATACTTTACGTATATAATTGCATATTCTATTGATAAATTGTTTAAAAAACACTGCGCAAGCTTAAAAATAAAAAATAAAAAATATCGCAATTGGAATTTAGTGAAATTCAAAGTGAAAGAAACTTTTTCTTTATTAAAGTCTAACGCAGCATTAAAAGAATAATTTCGTCAATTTTTCAAAATTTTTGGATTTTAAATTGAACGTTGTAAAAAAAATGTATTTAAAAGCCTGTTTTAAATTGAAAATTGTGCAATCTTAAAAGGTTTATATACTGAAGTTAGTAACGTTTATGATTTGATCCATTTGATGAACTGTTCAGTACGGTTGCTTTTGAGCTTTTGAAAATTAAAAAATTCTATTAGATCCCTGATTAAAATTTAATTTTTATTTCCTGTTTCAGATTGGATCCCTTAAAAGCTACTACCTCCTGTCTCAAAAACGGCTGAATAAAAGATCGCTCACAGCTAGTCAAGACCACCATCAAAAACTGAAAGATGAGCCACAGGTAAGCTAATTTTCTTGAAAAGATAATTTTCCATCTATTTATTGTTACTATAGTTATAAAAAATTGTAAATATACAAACAAAAATGTTCACCTTTGAATCAATCTATTTTTAATGCTTTTAAATTTGGGATCACTTCAAGTGCTGAAAAAGGTTCAAAACTCTGTTTTCTTTCTATTTTATTTCTGTTTGCCTTCTCATTTTTTCTTTATTTGCTGATAATGGAAAAATGAAGGACTTTTGAAAAAAGTTTTAAACGAATTCTCGCACTTTAAAATTACATCGAATTTTCTCTAGAGCTTAAAGTGAGCATTTATTCTGGCTGATACGATAACGATAACGAATCGATGCTAAACTCTCTAAACTGGCGTCGCGTCGTCAGACGAGGAAACTGATCGTCAGTGACCCATTAATGGCGACACGGAAAAGCCGTTCGTTCAGTAAACACCGTAATTGGTCAGTCAGTCACAAATTTCTCGACCAATACACTCGAATCAAGGAAACGCTTGCTTTATTGCCGGCAATAAATCCAATCACAAAATATCACCCAAATGAGTCTGGAATCGTAAATTCGGTAATTATCATTTTTATTTAATCGATCGAATACTAATTAAGCACTCAAATTACGACCACAGATAAAGAATTTTATTTTGCGGAATGATCATAAAACAATACTTGAAATTACTGCAAAAATATTATTCATGAAAAATCGTATTAACAAAATCTATTTTTCAAATTGTTTAATCGTTTATATTTACATACTTTCATATCAAGTCACTGGAGCAGACCTATTCTTGTCTCTAACTATTATTATTATTATTTATGCCTGTTTTTGTGCTCCACCTTTATAATCTAACTTTTCTCGAAAAATAATAATTTTATAGAAAAAATGTACATACATATAGAGAATAAAAGATGTATTTTATCAAACTTTACAACTTTTAGTTGAAACTTTTTTTTTTCCTCAGAAAATGTAATTTGTGCAACTTTTCGTCATATTTATAATCAGCATATAAAAATGAAATGACATCCCCAGCGAGAGCTTCGGATTGAAATTCAATCCGAATCATTCCGGAATTTGTATCCGAACCAAACAGTTTCATTCCGATCTAATCCGAAGGAAGTTTTCAATCCGAAATAATCCGAAACCCATTCAAAAGCTATCCGAACCTTTAATCCGAATGAATCCGAATAAATTCGCCAATACGAATTAATCAGAATTAATCCGTACTTTCAATCCGAATAAATCCGAATGAATCCGAACTTTTAATTCAAATGAATCCGGTCTATCCAAATCAGTCCAAATCATTCCGAAAAATTCGGATAAATTCGGATAAATTCGGATTCATTGGGATTGACCGGATTTATTCGGATTGAAAGTTCGTATTAATTCTTATTAATTCGGATTGGCGTATTCATTCGGATTAAAGGTTCGGATTGATTTTGAAAGGGTTTTGGATTAATTCGGATTGAAAACTTCCTTCGGATTAGATCGGAATGAAACCAGGGGCGGCGCAGACAGTATGGATGCCATGGATAAATCCATACATGGAAATTTTCATGTATGGAAATTCCATACAATGAAAAACTGTCTAGAAATATAATGATTTTTGTTTCAAATGAAATTAAAATTACTGTTCTTTTCAGGAATAACATAAATAATGATATTAAAATCTCAAAAAAAAATAAATAATAAATTAATGAAACGAATAGAAAACAAAAAAATAATTTCGTTGGTATTTGTGCAACAACATTTTTGTTGGTCCAACAAGACGTTTTGTTGGTTTAACAAAACTTTATGCTATACAAACAAAAATTTGGTGGAGCCAACAAAAAAATTTTGTTGTCCGGACTAAACCTTTTTCTCGGTGTTCAGATCATTAATTTTTTTATTCATATTTATATTATTCGTTGATAAATTTAATAAATTATATCAGATGATAAAAATATATCAATGTGCATCACAGGCAAATGAGATTCGAAGACAATCGAAAGAAAATTTGGTTCGTTTTTGCCTTAAATTGTTCAAATCATGCATTTGTTTATAATAATTGTTTATAAAGTTAACAAACAATATCGGATGACAAAAATACATCAATCTGCAATCATCAATTTGCATTACAGGCAAATTCGGTTCGTTTCTGCCTAAAATTGTTCAAATCATGCATTTGTTTATAATAATTGTTTATAAATTTCACAAACAATATCGGACACCACATTTTCGTGATCACATTTCACGTCGTTGCTCTAAACGAGCGATTTTGATGCACAAATATACTTAAAAAACAACATAATCCATCATAGTTGTTATTTTTTGCTAATATTTTTTTATAACACATAACTTGACATGTCAACAATTTTTTTCTTCCACCGTCCCTTTTGCATCAAACCTAAGGCCTGATGCTACTGAGAAAAATTTTCTCAAAGAATTAAAAATAAAAATTTTTAAACTCAACATTTTTTTCGCTAGTTGCAGCTCTATAAAAATTTAAAAAAACAAAAATTCAAAAATCAGCCTCGACAGATCTGTTAAGAATTTAATGCTGAATTTTTTAAAAGAAAATAATTGAAAATCGATAAAGAATTGCAGCCTAGAAGCATTTCTTACGCGCGTATAAAAAAAAAAAGAATATAACTGTCGAATAAAAATAAATCCTATCTTAAAAAAGTGGTGTCACGAAATATCTCGAAAATCTCGCATACATTGTTGTTGTAAACCTGATTGGCTTTTGAATTACTTGAAGTTGTAGAAAAAAAAAAACAAAATAATCGCACGTGTGTTTGTTCCTAGAAACTTCTTGAAATTCTTTAACATTTAAAATCCCTTAAAATCCTACCCAATCTTTTAAAAATTAGAAAAATCTCTTGAAATCTTTTAAAATTATTAGAAATCTCATAAAAATTCCACAATATCTTTTAAAAATCGAAAAATTTCTTGAAAACGCTTAGAAAATGTACAGCCCTTGAAATCCTTTGAAATTCTACTAAATCTTTTAAAAATCGTAAAAATCTTTTGAAACCTCTCCATAAAATTCTCTGACAAACTTTAAAACCTCTTAAAATTCCCAGAAAATTCTTGAAATTTTACATTTAAAATCCCTTTATATCATTAAAATACGTTAATATTATTAAAAATCTTATCAAATTCCATGAAATCCTTTAGAATTCTCACAAAATCTTTTAAAGATCAGAAAGTCTCATAAAATTGCATAAAATCCCTCGCAATTCTTAGAAACCTCTTAAAATTCTTTAAAATTTCAAAACATTTAGAATCTCTTAAAATCCCTTAAAATTCTTAAGTCTCTTAAAATTGCATGAATTCATTTACAAGCTCACGAAATATCTTAAAATCCCTTAAAATTTTACGAAATCTTTTTAAAATCTTAAAAATCTTTTGGATTTTGTATAAATCACTGAAAAATCGTCAAATTCCCTTAAAATTCCTAGAAACCTCTTGAAACCCCTCTCTAAAACAGTGACTCCTCTCTAAAAATTATTTTTAAAAAGTTTCGTATACATTATAGTTTCAAATCTGATTGGCATTGGAATGAATTGAAGTTTTAAGAAAATTAAAATAATCGCGCGCATAGCGCGCGTGTTGGTTTTCTAGTAAAAGTAAAGAATATTGCAATTTCATTTGAATATTCATACGAAAAGTTAAATTTTGTCAGAAATTTCGTATTAATCGTAGGTGTACGCTGTCGCTGCGCCGTCTGCTCGAAATCACAAATAGGCTGAAAACTCGTACGTGGCTCGAGTAGCAGGGTTCTGACTGAGTTAAAAGTTAGGCAACTCAAAATTCAATTTTGTAAGTTAGCGTACAAAATCATGCGAACCGCTCACAGTTAGGGTCTCGTTAACATTCATATGCCACTAATTGCGCTCTCAGAAGTGAAGCGCTGAGTTTCTACTTGATGAGAAAACCCCATGTGTCGTTTACACAAAGTACTCTGCCACTTAACTTTAAACTTTAAACAAATTCATAAGATAAAAGGTACACCCAGGGAGAGTGCTTCTGAAATTAAATGTGGTTTTGTTTACTCTATTTATTTATTGTTGAATAAATTATTAAATGTAATTTCATAAGTAAATTCTCTCTTTTGGGAACTCAAAATGCTCTACGCTCTTGAAATTTTCACGTTAAATTCCTTCAAGAATTCCATTCCAGCCGGATAAATAAGATATTGAATTGCTCACTAGTTTCGTGCACGAAATTGATTTTGATAAGACTCTACAAAGACTATGATTGATATTGATGATTCGACTTATTTCTCATTTCAGGTGCACTGGGTGCAACAGCAACATGAAAGGAAGCGCAAGAAGCGAGACTTTGAAAGCAGTTCGTACCCGTTCAGGGAATTTCCTCATTTCTTGGACGAATTCGCAACCCGTCAAAGGCCGTCAATTATCCATCGTCAGAGAAATCGAGGCATACCTCTTCAAAACTTGTTCACTGACCCGCTCTTCAAAGAGCAATGGTACCTGGTAAGAGAACTTGCTTTCAAACGATATCTCATAATCCTAGTTATTTCCCCATTTGCTGCCAAATTCTGGCTTTAATGTTCAGCTCACGGTCGTTTTCATGTGAAACTTACAGCACTAATAGTCTAGCTAATATCAAGCGATCCAGTAGTTTACTCATACATAGAATGCCACTATGTGCGTATATATTAATGTCCAATAAGTTGGCATCGCCAACTTTAAAATTCAAAAAATGAAAATTGTGCTGAATTGTGATAGATTTCTGCTCTACTGTATCGTAAAAGATATTTTGAAAAAATGAAAATTTGACCCCAAAAATCAAAAAGACATTTTTTTACCTCAGCTTTAGCAATTGATTATTTCGAAAAAACAAATACTGTGTTGGATCTGAAAGACACACAACATTGTGCCGCAAACAAAAATTTGATATTCCTAACCATTTTCCAAAAAAAAAAAAAAACATAATTTTAAAAAAATCAGCCTCGCCATTTTGTTTTTCTGGCAAAAAAAAATTATGCTAGGAAGTAAACCCTAGTAGAAATTGGTCCTAGTTTTATGCAAGTTTCTAGTCAATTTTTCCCTACGTCTGGTTAGCACCCAACTAGGAAACTTGGCAGTTACTATAGAGGAATGTAACGCTGCGCTTGGACTTCGTTGACAAAATCTCAGTCAAGCTTTATCGCTGAAAAGCCAGATATAATTGCGAAAATTATATTTTTAATTTTTTTTTTGTTTTAAACAATTTATAGATAGGTGAATTTAAAAATGTTTCATTTTCAAATTTTTAATTGATCTGTTATAAAAAAAAGTTTCCACGAAACTTTATTTCAATATTTGAATTATAAATTAGCTATTTGTATCACAAAAACTGTTTAATTACAACTTTTTAAAATTATGTTTCAAAAAATGTTTTAATTCGCGAAAATTGAAATTTGGAAAATTATTGTTTACGAGAGAATCTTTTTATATTAAAGCTTTATATTATTATTTCAAATCTAATGTAATAATTTCAAATCTAATAACAGTTTTTCCCTAGCTTTTCCTCGCGAAAACCTTGACAGGAAAAAAGCGCTCGTTCCAAGCGAGGAAAATCTGTCAGAAATCAGTAGAGGGGTCTTTCGAATTAAAACTGAGCAGGAAATCCTAGTTAGTTTGTATCGAGATACAAGCAAGGAAAACTATTCTCGTATTGAATGAGGAAATTTCATTGATTATTTACTAGTCAAGGATTTCCTCATTTAAATCTGTTCAGGAAATTCTAGTTAGGTTCTGACTAGGCACTACCTAGTTTCTCTAGTCTAGTTTTTCCCCATTTCAGTCCTACGAGTTACTTGAGAGTGTTAAGGAAAAACTAGACCAATTTCTACTAGGGACGTGCTACACATATTCTTGTGCTGCAAATATGAATTCAAAATCTTAAACCATTTTCGACAAAAAAGCAAATAAAAAAACTGTAGGTACAAAATGGCAAATTACAAAATTACAAAAAAATAAAACCTGTGCTGGATTGTGCTAGGCCAGTACAACAGAAAAGTCTAATGTCAATTTTTACTGGCAGTAATATTTTCCGAAAAAAAAACGAATTTTTTAACTTGAAACGGGTTTTTACCCTAAAATTTTCAAAAAAAAAATTTCGAACATCTGAAGCTTGTGCTGGGTTGTGCTAGACTAGCAGCAGAACAGAATAGTCTAATGTCAATTTTTACTGGCATTAATATTATATTTAAAAAAAAACCGATTTTTTAACTTGAATCGCATTTTTATTCCAAAATTTTCAAAAATACGAATTTCAAAAATCTGAAACCTGTACTGGGTTGTGTTAGGCTACCGCAACAGAAAAATGTAATATCAATTTTTACTGACATCAATATTTTCCAAAAAAATCAACATTTTTTTAACTTGTTCTGTATAATAAATATAAAAAGTTGTTCCTTAGTTACATAGTTCTTTTTTTAAAAATAGATTTTAAAGTTCAGCATTAACACTCTAAATCATTTTATATACAACCCAGCACAAGTTTCAGTTTTTCGAAATTCGTATTTTTGAAAATTTTGAGGTAAAAACGCGTTTCAAGTTCAAAAAATTCATTTTATTTTTTTTTTTTTGAAAATATTAATGCCAGTAAAAATTGACATTAGACTTTTCTGTTGTGCTAGCCAAACACAACCCAGCACAAGTTTCGGATTTTCGAAATTCGTATTTTTGAATGGTAAATATCGCGATATAAATTCAAAAAATGTTGATTCTTTTGGAAAATATTGATGTCAATAAAAATTGACTTTAAAGTTATTTGTTGTACTTGCCTAGCACCATCCAGTACATATTTTCTTTTTTTGAAATTTTGAAATTTGACATTTTGTATTGTACAGTTTTTTTATTTTCTTTTTTGTCGAAAATGGTTTAAGATTTTGAATTCATATTTGGAGCACAAGAATATGTATAGCATGTACTTTCTAGCAAAAAAACAAAATGTCGAGGCTGATTTTTTTAATTATGTTTTTTTGGAAAATGGTTAGGAATATCAAATTTTTGTTTGCGGCAGAATGTTGTGTGTCTTTCAGATCCAGCACAATATTTGTTTTTTCGAAATAATCAATTGGTAAGGGTGAGGTAAAAAAATGTTTTTTTTTTTATTTTTGGGGTCAAATTTTCATTTTTTCAAAAAATCTTTTACTGTACAGTAGAGGAATAATCTAGCACAATTCAGCACAATTTTCATTTTTTGAATTTGAAAGTTGCACTGAGAAAAATGATTGGTTCGGACAACAAAACGTTTGGTTGCTATGGAAGCAACAAAAATTTTTGGTTGTGCCAACCAAATCTTGGTTCTTTCAACAAACCTGTTGTTGGTACAACCAAAAATTTTTGTTGCAACCAAAAATTGTTTGGTTGTGCCAACAACAGGTTTGTTGAAAGAACCAAGATTTGGTTGGCACAACCAAAAATTTTTTTTGCTTCTATAGCAACCAAACGTTTTGTTGTCCGAACCAAACATTTTTCTCAGTGTGGCGTTGCCAACTTCATGGACATTATATATTATACTGCTAGTCATAATATTAATTATACCATCAATTTTTTCAAAAATAGTATCTGAAAGAAAGATATTGTCTGGAATAACGAAATAAAATTGAACGGGATGTTATGTGTCAAATATAAATCTTAAAAGGCCCTCGAGAAACTCTTAGTCGGTAGCTATCAAAACACAGCACGCAAACAAACGTAGAATCACCCATATATAAATGTGTGGCACGCTCACACGTGAATTAAACGGCCTTATATAGGGAGGCGAGCATTCAAGCTATTTTTTCGTGAAACTGAGCCACGCACCGGTGTATTTGAGATCGTATATTATGGCCTTATAATACCACACAGATGCTGGATAACACGATATTTCACTAGAGTAATCTAGAAGCGTGGTACAAAACATAATATTTCAAAAATCGCTCGACCCTGAAAAGCGACCACATTTTTGATTAAACATATTCTCGTTTTATACATGCTCTCGCCTTTTGCGGGTGAAAAAGTTCAACTTTATTACACGACTTTACTACACATGTTTTCTACCCTTATTCAATTATTATCTTCATGAAATATTGACCGCCTAAACGATGTCTTTATTTTCTTAAATTTTAAATTCTTCATTTTTAAATTTCTAAATACATATAAAAAGGTTTTATTCATTAATTAAAACTTATAATTATTACTGTATTATATATACCAGATATCTATTCTATTATATTATCGAAAGTAGTATATTTTTATTCTGGTATAAAAATAAAAATTACAAAGGTCTATCAAACTTGGAATTTTTTCTCTCTGTAAGACTAATCAATTTTTAACCGGAATTATGCGTACAGAGCAAGAAAATATCTAATTCAAATATTTTCAAGTAAAATGAAAATATTGAACTTTGAAGTTAGATTTTTAATTCTTCATTTTACGCAAAAAATATTTATCTATAATTTTCATTGAGTAAAATGGAGAATGGAATTTTGAGATTAACACTTGGGTCCAACATCCTTAAATCCTGAAAGTTAACCTTAGATTCAAATTCATTCCTTTCTGAAAAGCATTTTAAATTTCGAAGCAGTTTCAATTTATTTTCCAATATCGAAAAAGGAGGAAGGTCTCAAATCCTTTCTATTTAATATTCCTCATTTAAATCATAATTTTCATGTGAAGATTATGCTTCGAAAATCTCATTCTCAGCAGAAAGTTCGATTGAACCCTTTCCAATAAAATTTCCTTTACTCCACACCTTCCTCTTTTCCTCTTTCTTTCTTTTATTTTCTCGATCTCAGCTTTTCAATAGGCTCATCTCTCATTCTTCTATCATTCCCTTATCATTCTTCTTTGCCTATTTTCATCTCAATTTTGACGAGTCGTAAAAAGGGGTAAAAAATATAGAAGATACAAAAAAAGGAGATGATAGGAAAGGGAGAGGAAACAACAGACTGCCAAGGCACATTGTACTTTCGCATAATTGTCTCTTGTCCATTTTCTCTTTTTCAACGACGCATGCTTTCGACCACAATTGTACAAAGGCAAAAAGTATCTCACATCCTGGGGTAGATATCGGTGGGGAAAGTTTACAACGACAAAAATAACGTAAAATCTCTGAATGGGGTTCCGGTTTGTGAGTAATTAGGACCTGAGTTGAAGAAACCCTTCCTTTCGCTTTTTGTGTTAAACTCAAAATTCCATTCTCCATTTTACTCAACGAAAATTATAGATAAATATTTTTTCGCTCTCTAGCTCTAATCTTTTCTCAAATATAAGACTGCATACAGAGCGAAAAAATATTTAGTTTCGATACTTTTTGCATAAAATGAAGAATTCGAAATCTGACCTCAAAATTCAATATTTTCATTTTACTTAAAAAATATTTGAATTAGGTATTTTCTCGCTCTGTACGCATAATTCTAGTTAAAAATTGATTAACTCTACAGAGGAAAAAAATTCCAAATTTAATTTTTGTTGAGTAAAATGAGGAAATCGAATTCTTAGATTAGAACTTGGTTCCAACACAAGATTTTTATGATTTTTTAAAGATTAGGTGGAATTTTGAAAATTTTTCCAAAATTTTAAAAGATTGTTACGTATTCTAAGGGATTTTAAAGTTTTTCTTGGAATTATAAAGGATTTTAAGAAACTTATAAGATTTTAAAGAGATTTTAAGGGATTTTAAAGTTTTTCGTGGAATTCTAAAGGATTTTAAGAAGCTTGTAAAAATTTTAAGTAATTTTTACATTTTCAAAATGATTGTAAGGCATTTTAATAGTCCTCATACAATTTAAAAAAATTTAAAGTCATTTAGTCATTTAGTTGAATTTTAAAGAACTTCATGAAATTTTAAGAGATTTTTAAGGAAGTTTAGGGAATTCAAAGAGTTTTAAGGAATTTTAAAAGACTTGAGATTTTTATGATTTTTTAAAGATTAGGTGGAATTTTGAAAATTTTTCCAAAATTTTAAAAGATTGTTACGCATTCTAAGGGATTTTAAAGTTTTTCTTGGAATTATAAAGGATTTTAAGAAACTTATAAGATTTTAAAGAGATTTTAAGGGATTATAAATATTCTCGTGAAATTTAAAAAAATTTTAAAAGATTTGTAAGAATTTTAAGAAATTTCGATTATTAAAATTTTTTTTTTTAAGGAATTTAAATTTTCTTTATGGAATTTTAAAGAATTTCACAAAATTTTTATGATTTATAAAAGATTTTGTAGATGTTTAGGGAATTTCAAGAGGTTTTCAAGAATTTTAAGAGATCTTTACGTATTTTAAAGGATTTTAAGGTTTTTCGTGGAATTCTAAAGGATTTTAAGAAGCTTGTAAAAATTTTAAGTAATTTTTACATTTTCAAAATGATTGTAAGGAATTTTAATAGTCCTCATACAATTTAAAAAAATTTTAAGTCATTTTTGATTCTTAAAAGATTTTATGAGATTTTTTACATCCAGAGTTTTTTTTTAGAGGCAGTGGAATTTTAAGAAATTTAAAGATGTTTCTAGGATTTTTAAAATATTTCAACAAATTTTAAAGAATTTTAATAGGCAAGGGATTTCAATAGATTTCCAATAATTTTAAGAAATTTTAATGCATTTTAAGGGGTTTTAAAGTTCCTCGTGGAATTAAAAAATTTTTCAAGAAATTCTGAAAGTATTTTATGAAATTTTAAAGGATTACAAGAAATTTTAAGATTTAAGAGATTTTTAGGAATTTGAAAAGATTTTGAAGTTTTTGGTGGAATTTAAAGTATTTCAAATGATTTTGATGAATTTTTAAAAAAATAGTGAAAATTAAAGGGATTTCATGAAATATTAATAAATTTGACGGGATTTCGTGGAATTCTAAGATATTTCTAGGAAATTCAAGAAACTTCAATGAATTTTAAGATATTTCCAAGGTTATAAATTTTAGGGATTTGTACGAATTTGAAGTGATTTTAAGTGATTTTACATTTCAAAAGATTTAAAGTGATATACGAAATTTTTGAAAAATTTCAATATTATTATTATTGAAAATTCTTACGCATTTTTAATATACTTTTGTCAGGGAAATTTGTCTGAAAGTCAGGGAAAAGTCAGGGAAATGTCAGAGAAATTGAAAAATTGAATCTTGTGGCCACCCTGAAAAAATATATCAGTTTCTAATTTTTTAGTATTTTTTTTCCTTGTAGAGGCTTCTGTAAAGAAGAAACTTTGATCTTGTTAAGGGCCTTGGACCCAAGTGATAAGCTCAAAATTCCATTCTCCATTTTACTCAACAAAAATTATAGATAAATATTTTTTCGCTCTGTAGCGCTAATCTTTTCTCAAATATAAGACTGCATACAGAGCGAAAAAATATTTAATTTCGATACTTTTTGCATAAAACGAAGAATTCGAAATCTAACTTCAAAATTCAATATTTTCATTTTACTTAAAAAATATTTGAATTAGATGTTTTCTCGCTCTGTGCGCATAATTCCAGTTAAAAATTGATTAATTCTACAGAGGGAAAAAATTTCAAATTTAATATTTGTTGAGTAAAATGAAGAAATCGAATTTTTAGATTAGAACTTGGCTCCAACACCCTTAAGCGATATGTAGTAATTAAAAGAATAGATTGCAAATATATATAAAATTAAGAATTTTCTTTTGTAAGGGTTTGAATTCAAAAAGTCTTGAAATTTAGCTACCCATTCGGAAAGTTTTCTGTTCCCTATTGAAAAACTTGACGTAAAAAATGACGTAAAAAATGACGTAAAAATAGACGTAAAAAATTACGTCAAAAATAAGGTACAAAATGAAGTCAAAAACGACGCAAAAAATGACACCACGAATTGGGATAGTTTTTGACGTCACTTTTTACGTCACTTTTTACGTCACTTTTTACGATATTTTTTACGTCATTTTTTTTTTAATTAAAAAAACATTATAAATCTATTTATTTTATTTCTTTCGGGGAACTGTAATAAAAACGCAATTGAGTAGCACAAACTTATTATTTATTTTAAAATCTACTGATAATGTACCTAAATTCGAAACCTCTTATTTTATAAACAAGAATTATGAAAAAATAAGTTTTACGAATCCTAATAAATAGAAATAGGTTCTGAAACTAGAGCGTTCCTTACAAAAGGAAATATTGAAAATTTCTTAATAAAAATACAAATTGGGAACCGCACTTGTAAAGTGCATTTTTAAAGTTTTTTTAATTAAAAAAAAAAATTGACATAAAAAATGACGTAAAAAGTGACGTAAAAAGTGACGTCAAAAACTATCCCAATTCGTGATGTCATTTTTTACGTCGTTTTTTACTTCATTTTTGATTTCATTTTTTACATTCTCATCAGAGAATGTATTAGTTTTGTGTAAAATTTGACCCCCCCATTTTTTGTCAAATGTCGACGTTTTGTGACCCCCTGAACCCGAAAAACATGTTTTTACCAATGTGTCTGTCTGTCTGTCTGTCCGTCTGTCTGTCTGTCTGTCTGTCTGTCTGTAGATTTTTTTTGTGAGCACGATAACTTTTGAAAGAATTGACCGATTTGCTTGGCCTTTGGTATACTCTTTTAGTGTCCTAAAATGAAGGTCAAGTTCGTTAGCCAGCCATTTTTGATAAAAATTAAAAAATTTGGATCATTTTTAAAATTTTTGAAAAAATTTTTTTTTTAATTTACAAATTCTGTTTAAGGATATTCGTAGTACTTAAATAGTCGAACAATTTATCATTATAACTTTTTTCGATAAAACAAAAATTGAAAGACTTATAGCATTTTGAAAATCCAAAAAAATGAAAGAAAACTTAAATTAGAAGCCAAACAACGCACGATATGAAAAAAAGTCTAAAGATGAAAAATGTTTCTTTTTGAACGCCCTATAAGACTGGTATAACCACTTTTTCAATTTTCTTGGAAAATTCTAAAATTTAACATTTTTAGCCAAATAACATGATACGCGTTACTTGGCTAAAAATTTGAATTTTATATTTTTAAAGAAGGTTTAAATATCGAGCGCGAAGTGCATGTGCACTGATGAGAATGTGTTTCTTAAGGTCGATAGAACCTTAAGTAAATTATGTAGTTTTCTTCTTCATTTGAAAATAAAGTAATTTAAATAAAAGTATATAGCAGCGATGAAGGTTGGTAAGCGAATGCAAGCGCGCGAAGTGTGATGAGAATGTGCTCACAATGGCACCCCTAGTTTACTTCATTTTTGACGTAATTTTTTACGTCAAGTTTTTTAATAGGGTGGTCCAAGCTATGCTCAAAATAATCGACAAAATTGACGGATCTATAAAAATCCATTCCAGAAGTATATCAAGAAGTTTCAAAGTATTGTACAATTTTTTAAAAAGAATTTTGAAGAATTAAAGGAATCCCATTGAATTAAGGAATTTGTAGGGATATAAGATTGGTAAATGTTTCAAGGACTTTTAAGAGATCTCAAAGGATTCTTTGTCTGTTTTCTAGAACGGTGGTGCTAAGGATGGCTTTGACATGAATCTTGGGCCAGCTTGGCAGAAGGGATACACTGGTAAAGGTGTCGTTGTGTCGATTTTGGATGATGGCATCCAGACCAACCACCCCGATCTTGCCTTAAATTACGATCACGAGGCTAGTACTGATATTAACGACAATGACGATGATCCGATGCCCAGAGACAATGGCGATAATAAGCACGGCACTAGATGCGCTGGTGAAGTCGCTGCCGTCGCTTTCAACCAATATTGCGGTGTTGGAGTTGCCTACAATTCTAGCATAGGAGGTATTTTTCACTGTTCAGTATTCAGCATTCAATATTCAATGTTCAAGTTACGTATAGTCGAAATTATATATACTACAGATCACAAAAATATTATCATACCAGAAAGCAGTTAAAAATACTGTTTTATTTTCTATTTCCTACATTCAAAATTCTCTCTAGTTTGAATATAAAAAAAAATATTTAGGCACCTCTGAGCAGCTAGACTTAAATAATTCCAGGGATGCCAGCGGTTCTGTAGTTCAATTTTAATAAAAAAAAGGGGACTCTTTTATAGTTCAAGCGGAGTGAAAATACATTAGTAAAAATACAATATTTTTTATGATAATTTGTATTTCATTATATATTAGGAACTTTTGATACATCATTTTCGCATATCGGTATTTAAAACCAATTTTAATTTCGAGATTTTGGAGACATTTTTAGAGAGGAATTTCAAGAGGTTTCTAAGAATTTTAAGGGAATTTAAGGATTTTTAAGTGGTTTTTACGAAATTCAAAAGATTTTTTTAAGATTTTAAAAATATTTCTAGGAATTTCAAGGGCTTCTAAATGTTTTAAAATTTTGAAGAATTTTAAGAGGTTTCTAAGAATTTTAAGAGATTTCAACGAATTTAAGCGATTTCTAAGGTTTTCGTGAAATTTTAAGGGATTTCAAAAGGTTTGTAGGAGTTTTAAGTGATTTTGAGGAATTTTTAATGTTGTCCTAGAATTTTGAGGAATTTTAAGATATTTTAAAAGGTTTCTAAGAATTGCGGATGATTTTATGGAATTTTAAGGGTTTTTAATAATTTTAAGTGATTTCAAGAGATTTTTCTTATCTTTAAAAAATTCTGTGAAATTTTAAAAAGGATTTCATGGAATTCAATAAGACTTTTAACTGATTTCATTGGATATAAAGGAATTTTAAATATTACCGGCGTAAAATTTCAAGAATTTTCTGGGAATTTTAAGAGATTTTGAAGCTTGTCAGGGAATATTATGGAGGGATTTCAAAAGATTTTTACAATTTTTAAAAGATTTAGTAGAATTTAAAAGGATTTCAAAAGCTGTAAATTTTTTAAGGGCTTTTAAGAACTTTTTCAATTTCTAAAAGATATTGCGGAATTTTAATGTACTTAATGGAATTTTATGAGATTTATAATAAATTAAAAGGATTTCAAGAGAATTCTTTGATTTTTAAAACATTCGGTAGAATTTTTTTTAGAGATTTTTTAGGGATTTTAAAAGATTTATTATATGATTTTGAGTGGTTTTGTGGAATTTTAAGGGATTTCAAGAGACTTCTAGGAATGAGATTTTAAAGAAGTTTAAGGGATTTCTAAGGCTTTTTGTGAAATTTTAAGTGATTTGAAAAGGTTTCTGGGTATTTTAAGAGATATTGAGGGATTTTAAACCCTGTTGTGAAGTTTCGAGGAATTTTAAAAGATTTCAAAAGGTTTTAGAGAACTTTATGGGACTTTAAGGAATTTTAAATGTTTTCATAAAATTTCCAGGAATTCCATGAAATTTTCTGAATTTTAAAAGATTTTATGCAATTTTAAAGATGTCATGAAATTTAATGAGATTTCTAATAATTTTAATTAATTTTAAAAGACGTAAATGGAGTTTAAATCAAGTTTGCAACAACAATGTATGCGACATTTTCGAGACATTTAGTTACACCACTTTTTTAAGATAGGATTTTTTAAGATAGGACAGCAGACCTAATTAATTCACATTTTTTTTCTCGATTTTTTTTCGCAACTGAGTTTTGAATGTCTTGAAAGTCAAACTATGTAATAATTCTTTCAAACATGAATTTAAAGTTTGTGAAAAAAAGGGAAGAAAGGGAAAAATTGAGTCAAAATTCTCGATTTTAGGATTTTAAGTGGATTTTGCTAATTTAAGGGGAAAAAAATGGGAAAAGGGAAAAAAAGGGATTAGGGAAAAAGGGGACGGACTGGCATCCCTGTTTAATTCTATTACCGGAAACGAAAGTTTGTTTCGAAATTTCCCTTAAAATATTTCGCTCAAAATTTTTCTACTGATATTACAAAACGTTTTTCAACTTCTCACTGCACTAAGCAATTTCAATTTTCACCGGATAAAAAGCTTCGTTTTATTGTCGTTCATTCTACAGTGTAAAATTCGAAACAATGAGTTCGTATTTACAAATCTTGACAAAAGAGAGACATTACGCAATTTCATCGGGTGAAAACGTTTATCGATCTGATGGCATTTTATCCCCTGGTGTCTACTGTTGGCTGCACTCAAAATCATTTCACTTATTTGCATTTTTTTTCTATTTTTAGTAGATAGAGATATCATTTCTATTTGCTTCGTTAATTTGAAAATTTTATTGAATTCTAATCATTCGTATTATTTGTAAATTCGAGAATAACTTAAAAATTTCCCTAATATCAAATTTTGCGATATTGAAAATTGTTTTTTAATTTTGAATATTCAAGCTACAGTGAATTTTCAATCCATGTCGAGCTGATTCATGAACGGTGAAATTTGTATCAAATCTGAGGTAAATCCCGAGCTCAGAATGTATGAACACAATTTCTTGAAGCATTATGAGAAGATCAATATTTCCACGGTATCAATATGTTTCTCAGGAGTAAGAATGCTCGACGGTCCTGTAAACGATGCTGTCGAGGCTAGAGCTTTGGGATTGAATCCCGATCATATTGACATCTATAGTGCATCCTGGGGACCCGAAGATGACGGAAAAACCGTCGATGGACCCGGCCCTCTGGCAAGACGTGCCTTCATTTATGGAGTTACTAGCGTAAGTTTCTTTCATGATTGAAAGCCACTTTTGTCCACATACATAACTTCAGAGTTTTAGATCATTGATATTTCATTTTCATTTTTTACTGTGGATTCAATTTTCTACATTTTATAAAGCATCATAAAACTCAACCACAAGACGCATTTTCTTTATCGTTTTAGTAATTACATTTGCAAAACTACTTTTGTTAAGAAGGCCCGAAATGTAAAATTAATGTTCAATTTCCGGATTGGATATTCCCAGATTTGGATTCTTTCAAATTGAAACGATTTTCTAAGTATTGACTTGCAAACACTGTCTTAATATTGAATGAATTTATTGGCTCTCGAGGAGCCATTAGCTGATTGGTGAATGTAGAATTCAAGCATAATTCAAACTCGGTGGTTTTATTTTATTTTGTGTGAATTGTATCTCCAATTTCCGTTAGTGAATTTAAAAAATTGATTAAAAAATAAAATAATAAATAAAACAGATATATCGTATATCAATATTGATTATTATATTTCAAAGCAAAAGGAGACCAACCTCCTCTCCTGGAAGTTTAATCAGCGCAACTTTTAAAAATTTGTCTCTGGCGATGAAAGAAAGAATTTACAGGCTTTATTTAATCTCTCAATGTCATTTCGGGAAGCAATTTTACAGAATTATTTTAATAATTAATTGGCAGATTCAGTGGGTGATTCAGCTTCAAGAAGAAATCGATCAAACTTTTGAAAAATAAATCGATTGATAGAACAATAAGTGATATTTCATATCATATGATATTTCATATCATTAAGGAACAAAGTGTTCCTCAAATTCGGTCACTAATTATCCATGTAATCAATTTTTTTTTAACTTCAGGGTCGTAAAGGAAGAGGATCCATCTTTGTTTGGGCATCAGGAAACGGAGGTAGACACACCGACTCCTGCAATTGTGACGGCTACACAAACAGCATTTTCACACTTTCCATATCGAGTGCCACTCAGGGTGGTTATAAACCCTGGTACTTGGAGGAATGCAGCTCAACCCTGGCCTCGACCTACTCCTCTGGGACACCCGGAAACGACAAGAGCGTCGCAACAGTAGACATGGATGGCAAACTACGACCAGATCACATATGCACCGTGGAACACACCGGCACTTCCGCATCAGCTCCATTAGCGGCTGGCATTGCTGCCCTGGCACTCGAGGCAAATCCCACCTTGACTTGGAGAGACATGCAGTACCTAGTGGTTCTGACATCAAGATCTGGTCCTCTAGAAAAGGAGACGGGGTGGATTCTCAATGGGGTCAAGAGGAAAATCTCCCACAAATTCGGGTATGGACTTATGGATGCTGGCGCCATGGTTGGCTTAGCTGAGCAGTGGACCAACGTCCCACCGCAACATATTTGCAAATCCCCTGAGCTCAACGAGGAGCGGCCGATCGATCCGACCTATGGTTATTCACTTAGTGTTTACATGGATGTCAGTGGCTGCGCCGGAACTCTCAACGAGGTTCGATTCCTCGAACATGTCCAGTGCAAGGTAAGATCTTTACCAAAGACGTCGATGTCCCTTGGTTGTAACCTAATTGCGAAGCAGATTTTATTAGATTTGGTTCTGTGAGGTAGATGACACTGCAGGAAGCTCTTACGTCGTAGTCAACCAATTTTGTTGTTCAGGGAAAGTCATAGGTTTAAAAAAAAAAGTCTAAAAATTTTGTGAATTGCGTAAATACCTCATCTTAAAAATGCGGGAGGAACCCCATCATTTTAAAATTTACAAGACTGTTATTTTCTGATTGGTAACTCTGATAATTGTTTCAACCCGAAAGGCTAACGATAACTTCACCGATAATCCATCAAACCAAATATTATAAATCTCTCTATATTATAAAAAGATCTCGCCGCCACCACCGCCGCCGCCGCTGTGTCAGGAATCTAAACCGCCTCTTCTGCATCCAAAGGTCACGTGACTTTCCCGGAACCACGCCCCTTCTACATCTATAGGTCATGTGACCTTTCCGAAACTACGTTCCTTCTACATCCCAAGGTCACGCGACCTTCCAGAAATCACGCCCCTTCTGCATTCCAAGGTCACGCGACCTTCCAGAAACCACACCTCTTCTACATCCCAAGGTCACGTGACCTTCCCGAAACCACGCCCTTTCTGCATCCTCAAGTCACATGACCTTCGTGAAACCACGCCCCTTTTACTCTTTTTACATCCCAAGGTCATGTGGCCTATCCGAAACCACGCCCATTTTACATCTCAAGGTCACGTGACCTTCTAGAAACAAATAAACAAACAAACAAATAAACAAATAAACAAACAAGCAAGCAAACAAGCAAATAAACAAACAAGAAATAAAAACAAACAAATAAGTAAACAAATAAATAAACAAGCAAACAAATAAATAAAAAAATAAACAAACAAACAAATAAACAAATAAACAAACAAACAAAGAAACAAATAAACAAACAAACAAACAAACAAATAAACAAAGAAACAAAGAAACAAAGAAACAAACAAATAAAGAAATAAATAAACAAATAAACAAACAAACAAAGAAACAAATAAACAAACAAACAAAGAAACAAATAAACAAAGAAACAAACAAACAAATAAATAAAGAAATAAATAAACAAATAAACAAATAAACAAACAAATAAACAAAGAAACAAATAAACAAATAAGCAAATAAACAAATAAACAAAAAAACAAAGAAACAAATAAACAAACAAACAAATAAACAAACAAACAAATAAATAAATAAAGAAATAAATAAAGAAATAAGTAATAAATAAATTTTCACCTTTTCTATACCATTATACCCGCGTCTATATTTCCAGAAAGATCAATTTCTTAATTTAAATATAAAATATAAATTCAATGAAATTGGCAAAAAATCAATAAATTAAATTAAAATATTCAAAATGGGGGGTAGGTGCGCGAAGCGCGCAGAGGGGCGAAGCCCCCTTGTATATAAATAATAGTACATCTTTCCCAAAAAGTATATTTTACACACCGCTTATTTTTTAACGAAAGTGACATCAGAAACAAACATGACGGAAAAAAGTAGCAAACACGTAAAGTCTTAGAATAAATCAAATTGGGTTGAACATGATATAAGAGTGACGTTGAGAAGTAATGAGCCGTGACATGATAGGACGATGTGAAATGAGGATAAATGTAGGTAAAGGTCAAATCGGGTTTAACCGAAGTTGTTACATGACGTACTTTAACAAGAACAGATAGAGGTAATCAGCCAAGACGGACGTGTGGATGAGAGGATAGAAAAGGAGAGGAATTTCTATCTGTTGCAGGTATCCTTGAGATTCTTTCCGCGAGGAAATCTTAAGCTCCTGCTGACCTCGCCAATGGGAACAACCTCAACGTTGCTTTTCGAGCGACCTCGTGACGTCCTTAGCTCCAACTTCGACGACTGGCCTTTCCTGAGTGTCCACTTCTGGGGAGAGAAGGCCGACGGGCGTTGGACTTTACAAGTCATCAACGCCGGAAATCGACACGTCAATTCGCCAGGCAAGCTATGAAATAAAATAGGGATAGAAAGGTATGAACCTTTCTATCCCTATTTTTATTTATTAATCTATATTTATTTCAATTCATGAAAGAAACTTTCGAAAACACTCCCGCCTTGAATAGCTGACCTGCTGACGTAATATTTCCCTGGAAACACCTTTCTTTCCTTTTTATTGTTTTATTACATTTCAACACTCAAAAGTATGGAGACGTCTAGTTTTTAAATATTTTTTTTTTTCAGAACTCTAAAAATAAAAAAGAAAAGTTTTAACTTATTCACTTACAATAAACGAACATAAACTGTAGCGTTTTAGCTTTGAATTTTAATACCCAATAGCATTAAAAAATGAAAATTATTTACGTTATTCATAATTGAAGAAGAAATAATGAAAGTACCGACAAACAGAGGGACTTCGGACATGTGGGGTAAATTCGGACACCACTAAATTGACATTTGAAATTACTTAATTTAAATTTTACTTACTAGGATGTGGAACCACTTAAGGCTTTAGCTGATTTCATATTCTAGTTAGAACACTTTTGAGTAATTTGAACTATTAATTTAGGAGCGTCAGAATTTACTCCGAGTGCCCCAAGTTGCCCCGTTTGACGGTACCGTTTATCAATGAGTTTGATCAATGAAAAGATGAATCCAAAATTATTAAAATTTTATTGAGAACATTTTTTAATTTTCAACAACAAAAATTATATTAACCCTAGAACCGTCATTAACCCGTCTCGCAGACGTAGATTATCTTTCTACAGTTAATTACGTAACTTTTTTTAGTCTTTAAATTGTGGTTCCGTTTCTCTAATGAGTTTTATTTAAAAAATGTAGAATTAAGTAATTAAAGGAAAACAATTAAAAAGAAATTCGTCGTGAATACTAAGTAGCGTTTGAGTTTGGGTCAGAGGAACGACAAGGGCAACTTTTTCTGTCTCAAGGGTACGTAATAATTTAGCAGTATAATGTAAATTTTTCATTGTAAATAGTAAACTCGATTGTACATAAATAGTGCAAACGGTTCCTCTGCTGATTCTCATTTTACTAATTAGTCGTACCTCACGGGACAAAACATGACTCACACTAGCACAACATGTATAATCGCTTTTACCCCACCTGTGTCAGCTTACATTACCTATTCAGCTACTGGCTTAAACTACATTTTATACGTGTAAATATTTTCCAAAGTGCAGCTTCCATTATGCAAATAAATGAAGTAAATAACTAAACAGCAAATGCTTCTGCAAAAAGGAATTAACGTTCTCAACTGAGTTCCTGATTTCCGGTTTTGTAATTTTAATGTACTACTCACATTCTTTCATTCTCAAACTTTCGAAACAGTGCACAAAAGAATATATCGAGAGATTTAAAAAAAAGAACTTCATAAATAAAAATTTCAAATCAGTGGCGTAGCAACCGAGGGGGCAGGAGGGGCAGCTGTCCCCTCGTAAATATGGACGGGGGGGCAATATAGTCATTTTGCCCCCCACTGAAAAACAAGTGATAGTTGTTAAAATAACTAAGATGTTTGTGATGCTTAAATAAAAATGCATTTATATATAATATATACTAGCAAACCAACACACGCGCTACGCGCACGATTATTTATTTAATTTCTTACAACTTCAAGTCATTAAAAAATCAATGAAATTTTGCTG
>CAJFCP010000675.1:64162-75608 GCA_904066005.1 Synergus itoensis | reverse complement strand
GTAGAGCTTTTTGCGAGTTTTAACTTGGATATCAAGATATTTATGATTTTAATCGCTTTTATATATTTTTAAGGGATTACAAGAGGTTTTTGGGAGTTTTGAGAAATCTTAACGAATTTTAAGGTATTTCGAAGGTTTTCCTGAAATTTTTTTGCGCCATTAGTTTGTTTTTCTTCTTTCATCTTCAAGTCATTCAAAAGCCAATCAAGTTAGCAACAACAAAGTCTGCGAGATTTTCGAGACATTTCGTGACACCACTTTTTTAAAGATAGGATATGTATATGATGACTTTTTGTCATTCGAGTTTGCCCCCCCCCCACGAAAAATTCCGTTGCTACCCTCCTGTTTCAAATGGTTGCTTTTTTCTTGTTGCCTTGGATTCTTTTGGACCTTGGGAGTGACTAACTCACATCTCACAAAATGACTTTCTTATTTCGTACTAATTTTCATAAAAAATGTAAAAAGAAAAGGTTTAACAGCGAATATTTTCTTGTGGATGTTACAGGAATTCTGAAGAAGTGGCAGCTCATCTTTTATGGTACTGCGACGAACCCCATCAGGATTCGAACTCGTCAATATAACCCGGTACAAGCCCCTTCTCAAGCGTTTTCTTCTTCTGTTCATTATCCGATTTCGTTTGATCAACATCGCCCGCTCACTTCTGTGGACAATCTTCGCGATTCCGACTTCTTTGCTCCCTCATCCTTTCAGGGTTACCAGGGTCCTTATGTTGGCGCTGCTTCCAATGTCGAGGCATCAGTGGCTACCCTGGATGGATCATCAGGTTCTCTTTTGACCAATCGGCTGCCGGGTGACCTCTCACCTTCTGACGGCTCCTACGACCCAACTAAGAGGATCCAACTTCACGACTGTGATCCTCAATGCGACTCCCAAGGATGTTATGGAAAAGGCCCCACCCAATGTGTCAGTTGCAAAAGTTATCGACTTGATAAGTAAGTCAGAAATTGCAATTTTATTTTTTAATTACTGATTTTTCACTCGCTTATTAATTTACATTTACGTGTAAAATTACCATCAAACAACAACTCATACCAATTCCTTTTGATCCTTTCAATCTCTCCGTTTCCATTTAGCGAGATCGTTCATTCACGTTCAATTTTCCATTTAATTTATTTTCATTTATTGCTATTTCGCTTTGAAAGGAATGAATGATAACCATCATTTCAATATGAAATAACGGCAAAATACTTCCTGCCTATATACGTGAAAGATAACAATTTTATTTTTAAAACATGTTGGTATACGCCATATTTAATTAATCTAATGTTATCTTCGTGGCGAAATTACACAAATAATATTTTAGTTAAATGAATTATCTACTTGATTTCCATGCAAGGGATTAAATTAAAAAAGTTTCTACTTCTAAATTGTATAATATAAAACAGCGATTTGAGAAATATAACTATATAATATAACTAATAAACCCTTAAGTAATATTTAGACCATAACTCATCTTTTCGTGGACATAATAAATAGGAGAGAGGATCCAACACATTATAAAAAATTCCAGCATTTTTCATCCTTCTTGCTACTTGAGCAGCTTCCTAGAAATATTCCTGGACATCGCAGATGGTTTTTCTCGCTCAGCTTGGAAGGCTCATGCCATGAGTTAATCGTGTCGACTAGAAGGAACTCGTTTTTTATATGTATTATCGTTGGAACCAATGGAGCCAAGCAATTTTCGCTTCTTCCTGAATCGATACAAGACATAATAAAAATAAAAGGCTCCCTCGCGATTTATAAACCTAACTTGGCAATGTAACTGCAAGCATCGTCTTGGCTTTTAGTCGGCCGAGTTTTACAAAGCACGCCTGCCATTTCCTAATGACGTTATTTTCTAGAGTGCACTTCTCGATTAATTCCACCGTTGGAAAAATGTACGCATAGTCGTGAGAAATTCCGGTGTAAAAATTTTTTCTAGATTCTATTTTTGCACAAAGAGAGAAAAACTGCTTTTTCAAGAGCTGCATGAGTCCATTAACTCTGAGTTTTCCTACTCAGGGTACAGGGAGGCCACTTTAATAATTTTTTATATGATCTCTAATCAAGTGACGTTTTTTAAAAACTATTAAAGCCCATTAATCTTATTTCTATTACACTTTCGAGTATAAATTATCACCATGAGTGGAAAATTGTTTTTTCAGCACTTGCATGAGTCGATGTCCTCCGAGGAGTTTTCCAAACCAAGGAGGAGTTTGCTGGCCTTGTCACGAATCCTGTGAAACTTGCGCAGGAGCTGGTCAAGATTCCTGTCTTTCTTGCGCTCCAGCTCATCTTCGAGTTACAGATTTGGCGGTTTGCTTGCAACAATGTCCTGAGGGCTACTACGAAAGTAAGTATATCATTAATCAGCTCTTCTAGGAAATGGAAGTCTTGAAGTTCCGCCAATATTCCTCTTTATCTACAAGTTATTTGACATTTTCCATATGCCAGGAAAATTTACAGCAACATTAGTCGACTCGATTGAGGAAAAGTTGCTATGAAGGAGGATTTATTTTTATCGAATTTATACAACTAACTGCACATTGCATAGAAGTACTACTTCCTTTTCTCCAAAAAGCTACTTTCTACTTTTTTTGTTGCTTTTATATCCTTTAAAGGAGTTAGAACCACCAAGAATACTTATAATTCCAGGGTGGCCACATGTCAGGGAAGTCAGGGAAGTCAGGGAAATGCGAGTAGTTGTCAGGGAAAATAGAAATTGACATTTATGCTAACTACGTTATTTTTATCGTATTACATATATAATTTTTATAGTTTATTTAACAAATTTTAGAAATTATCCAAGGATTTTGAAGGATTATAAATAATTTCCAGGTATTCTTTCAGATTTTCTAGACTTCTAAGCATTTCAAGACATTTTCAATAATTTTAAAGAATTTTAAGAGGTTTCTATGAATTTAAAGTTAAGAGGTTTGTATAATATTTAAAAAATTTAGTTGAATTTTAAAGAACTTCATGAAGTTTTAAGAGATTTTTAAGGACGTTTAGGGAATTCAAAGAATTTTAAGGAATTTTAAAGTTCCTTGAGGAATTTTAAAAGACTTGACGAGATTTTTATGATTTTTTAAAGATTTTTTTTTTTTTTTAGGTGAAATTTAGAAGATTTTTCCAAAATTTTAAAAGATTGTTACGTATTCTAAGGGATTTTAAAGTTTTTCTTGGAATTATAAAGGATTTTAAGAAACTTATATGATTTTAAAGAGATTTTAAGGGATTATAAATATTCTCTTGGAATTTAAAAAGATTTTAAAATGTTTGTAAGAATTTTAAGAAATTTCGATTATTTTAAAGTTTTTTTTTAAGGAATTTAAATTTTCTTTATGGAATTTTAAAGAATTTCACAAAATTTTTATGATTTATAAAAGATTTTGTAGATGTTTACGGAATTTCAAGAGGTTTTCAAGAATTTTACGAGATCTTTACGTATTTTAAAGGATTTAAAAGTTTTTCGTGGAATTCTAAAGGATTTTAAGAAGCTTGTAAAAACTTTAAGTAATTTTTACATTTTCAAAATGATTGTAAGGAATTTTAATAGTCCTCATATAATTTAAAAAAATTTAAAGTCATTTTTGATTATTAAAAGATTTTATGAGATTTTTTACTTCCACAGTTTTTTTTTTAGAGGCAGTGGAATTTTAAGAAATTTAAAGACGTTTCTAGGATTTTTAAAATATTTCAACAAATTTTAAAGAATTTTCATAGGTAAGGAATTTCAATAGATTTCCAATAATTTTAAGAAATTTTAATGCATTTTAAGGGGTTTTAAAGTTCCTCGTGGAATTAAAAAATTTGTCAAGAAATTCTGAAAGTATTTTATGAAATTTTAAAGGATTACAAGAAATTTTAAGATTTAAGAGATTTTTAGGAATTTGAAAATATTTTAAAGTTTTTGGTGAAATTTAAAGTATTTCAAATGATTTTGATGAATTTTAAAAAGAGTAGTGAAAATTGAAGGCATTTTATGAAATATTAATAAATTTGACGGGATTTCGTGGAATTCTAAGACATTTTTAAGAATGTACGAATTTGAAGTGATTTTAAGTGATTTTATATTTCAAAAGATTTCAAGTGATATTATACGAAATTTTTGAAAAATTTTAATATTATTATTATTGAAAATTCGTACACATTTTTAATATACTTTTGTCAAGGAAATTTGTCTGAAAGTCAGGGAAAAGTCAGAGAAATGTCAGGAAAATTGAAAAATTGAATCTTGTGGCCACCCTGAATTCGAAAAAGAATACACTTGCAGAGCGAAAAAATATTGAATACTAATATTTTTTGAGTAAAATAAAGGGATTAAAATTTAAAGTTAGAATTTTGATTTTTTGTTCTTAATTTTCCGACAGATACAGAAAACAACACCTGCGTCCCGTGTGAAGCAAATTGTGCTAGTTGTCAAGATAGGCCTGATCATTGCACCAGTTGTGAGCATCATCTGGTTATGCACGAGAACAAGTGTTATGCCGCCTGTCCACTTTACACCTTCGAAACTCAGGATTACAATTGTGCTCCTTGTCACTCCTCTTGCGCGACGTGCAATGGGACTGGTGAAAATCAATGCATCGGATGTCGACCAGGATTGTTCGCACTCAATGGTATGTACTTACTTTACCAAGTGCTAGCATAACACGTAATCAATATAATTGAGAATTCAACGTGCCTAAAGCCCAAAGCAATCCAAATCGATTGCAATCTCACGATTATTCTCACTATCCTGATTTAAATTCAGATACTGATTCAGCGTATAGTTATTGTTAACTGATTCCGTTTCAAATTCAGTCGCGTTGTCCCCCTGTTTTCTATAAACAAAGTAAAGACATTGGGTTGAAGTTTCAGACGTCTAGTCTGACGATTTTTTATTTTTATATTCATTTAAAGAAAAATATTTTTTAAAAAACGTTTCCACAGTTTCCAAAACCTGAAATTTTTATTTATTTGCTGGCAGAAATTTACCCAGCGTTGTCCGGAATTTTAAGAGATTTCTTAAAATTTAAACGAATTTTAAAGAGACTTTAAAGGATTGCAAAATATTTTAAATATTTTTGAGGAATTTTTCAGGATTTCAAGGATTTTTTTTAAATTGAGATTTCCAGAAATATTGAAGGATCTTATGAGATTTCGTGTTATTTTCAAGAATTCAAAAAAACTTCAAGAAATTTGAAGGGACTTTAAGAGCTTTCAAGGGTTTTTACGAGATTTCAAGATATTTCAAGAGATTTTAATGAACTCCGTGGAATTTTGAAATATTTCAAACGATTTTAAGAAGTTTCAGAAGATTTCAAAAATTTTAAATAATTTAAAAATATTTCAGGGGATTTCATTTGATTTCATCTATAATAGAATCAATTCCAGCCACTTAAAATCTCTTAAATCCCTTAAAATGTCTTGAAATCTTGAAAAATCTATAGAAATCTCGGGAATATCATCTTGATAACTCTTCAAAATCTTTTAAAAATACCCTGAAATCTTGTGAAAACTCTTGAATATCCTTAAATTTTTTTGAACTCTTTTGAAAGTCCTTTGAAGTTGCTTAAAATCTCTTGAAATCCCTTAAAATTATTTGAAATTCCTTAAAATTTAATAAAATTCCTTAAAATATCTTGGAATTCCTTTTTTATTTAAAATCTCTTAAAATCCCAGGCAACTCCGGATAAATTTCTACTAGCAAATAAATAAAAATAAAAAATATTTTGGAACTCTTTCATTTTGATATTCTTAATCTAATAAATATAAAAAATAAAAAAGTAAAAAAAATAAAAAAACTTCGTCAGACTAGACGTCTGAAACTTTAACCTAATAGTAAAGACACCTATTTTTAATCTAACTAACAAACCAACACGCGCGATTATTTTCTTTTTCTTCTTACAATTTAAAGTCATTTCAAAGCCAATGAGATTTGAAACTACAAAGTATGTGAGATTTCGAGACATTTTTAGAGGAGAATCACTTTTTTAGAGAGGAATTTCAAGAGATTTCTAGGAATTTTAAGGGGATTTTACGATTTTTAAGTGATTTTTACGAAATTCAAAAGATTTTTAGAATTTTAAAAATATTTTGTAGAATTCTAAAGGATTTTAGGAAATTCGTGAAATTGTAAAGGAATTCGTGTAATTTAAAGAGATCTTTAATACGAGATTCTAAATGTTTTGAAATTTTGAGGAATTTTAAGAGATTTCTGAGAATTTTAACACATTTCAACGAATTTCGTGAAATTTTAGAGAATTTCAAAAGGTTTGTAAGAGTTATATGGGGCTTTAAGGAATTTTAAATGTTATCCTGGAATTCTAAGAAATTTTAAGATATTTTAAAAAATTTCAACGAATGGAGAGATTTCAAAAGATTTAGTAGAATTTAAAAGGATTTCAAAGGTTGTACATTTTTTAAGGGCTTTCAAAATATTTGTCGATTTTAAAAATTTTTAAATTAGAATTTTTAAGGATTTCATGGAATTTGATGAGTTTTCCAATACCTTTAATGGATCTTAAAGGAAATAAAAGGGATTTTAATTGTTATCGAAGAATTTTAAAGAATTTTAAGAAGTTTCTAGAAATTTTAAGAAATTTTCACGAATTTTAAGCGATTTCGGTTTTCGTGAAATTTTAAGAGATTTAAAAAGGTTTCTGGGATTTTGAATCTTGTCGTGGAATTTCGAAATTTTGAAAGATTTCTGATAATTTTAAAGGATTTAAAGGGATTTTAAATTTTATCATGGAATTTAGATTTTTCTGATTTTTAAAAGATTTTATGGAATTTTTAAAGATTTCATGGAATTTGACGAGATCTCTAATACTTTTAATGGATTTTAAAAGATATAAAGGGATTTTAAATGTTATTGTAGAATTTTAAAGAATTTCAAGAAGTTTCTGGGTATTTTAAGAGGTTTTCACGACTTTGATCAGATTTCAATCGAATTTCAAGGGATTTTTATAAGTTTTAAAATATTTTATGGGATTCGAAGAATTTTAAAATTTGTCAAGGAATTTAATTGAGGGATTTCAAAATATTTTTATGATTTTCAATAGATTTTGTAGAATTTACAAGGATTTCGAAGATTTTCGTAAAATTTGAAAGGTTTTCAAGAGATTTTGTAAAAATTTTAAGGATTTCATGGAATTTAATGAAATTGCTAAATGATTTAAAAAAATTTTGAATGTTAAGAAACAAACACGCGTGCGATTATATTTTGATTTTTTTTTCTTACAACTTCAAGTCATTCAAAAGCCAATCAGGTTTGCAACAACGCAACAACAATGTATGCGAGATTTTCGAGACATTTTGTTGCAACACTTTTTTAAGATAGGACTAGTAATAAATCAACACGCGGGCTAAGCGCGCGATTATTTTTTATTCCTTCTTACAACTTCAAGTCATTCAAAGCCCAATCAGATTAGCAACCATGTTTACAACAATAATGTATCACAGATTTTCAAGACATTTTGTGATACCATTTTTTTAAAGTAAAGATTTCTAAGAATTTTAAGAGATTTTGATGGCTTTCAAATAATTTTCACTAAATAAAAAAGAATTAAAAAATTTCTAAATGATTTTGTAGAATTTTAAGAGATTTCAAGATATTTCATGGAATTTTAAAGGAATTCATGCAATATTAAGAGATTTTTAAAAGAATTTTAATGGATTTTGAATGTTGTAAAATTTGGAGGAATTTTCAGAAACTTTAATGAATTTCAGGAGATTTTTTTGACTTTAAAGTTTGTCGGGTAATTTTATTGAGGGATTTCCAAAGATTTTTATAACTCAAGAAATTTCGTAGAATTTAAAAGAATTTTGAAAGTTATTGTCAAAATTTTAGGGATTTCAAGAGGTTTTTCTGATTTTTAAAAGATTTTGTGTATTTTTGAGGATTTCATGAAATCTTAAGGGATTTTAAGGCATTTTAAAAGAATTTAAGAGTTTGTGATGAGTTTTATAAAAAATTTGTGAAATTTTAAAGGATTTTATGGTATTTTATGAGATTTCTAATAATTTTAAGGAATTTCAAGATATTTTTCTGATTTTTAAAAAATTTTGTAGAATTTTTAAAGATTTCGTGGAATTTTTTGAGGATTTCTAAGAATTTTTAGATATTTTCACAAATTTTAACGAATTTTGAAAGATTTCTAATAATTTTAATAGATTTTAAAGGACGTCATTTCTGGGAAATTTAAGAGATTTTCACAAATCTTAAGAAATTTCAAGGGATTTTTATAAGTTTTAAAATATTTTATGGAGTTTAAAGAATTTTGAAGTTTGTCAGGTAATTTCATTGAAGAATTTCAAATCATATATGATTTTTAAAACATTTTGAAAAATTTTAAATGATTTCGAAAGGTGTAAAATTTTAAGAGGTTTTTCTAATGTTTAAAAGATTTTGTTGAATTTTTAAGGATTTTATAGAATTTGATAAGATTTCTAAGGATTTTAAGAGATTTTAAATGTTAAGAAATTCCAAGAGATTTTTAGGAATTTTTAGAGAGTTTTGCGAATTTTAATTTGGATTTTAAGAGATTTATGATTTTAATGTTTTTTATGGATTTTTAATTGTAATGTTTTTTAATGGATTTTAAGAGATTCCTGGAAGTTTTAAGAAATTTTAACAAATATTAAGGGATTTCGAAGGTTTTCATGAAATTTTTTTGCGCCATTAGTTTGTTTTTCTTCTTTCAACTTCAAGTCATTCAAAAGCCAATCAGGTTTGCAACAACAATGTATGCGAAATATTCGAGACATTTCGTGACACCACTTTTTTAAAGTAGGATAGGAACATTTTCATCTCTGTGCAACTTGAATATTTTAAGAGAAATCGATCGTTAGTTTAAGAAATAATTAAATCCACAAAGTTTCGTTTTAAGGTGCTTATACGTAACATTTTTCCTCAAAATTTACGACATGTATGTAACGGATATCCGGATTGATCCTTCGATCAGAAAGTGCAGTTAAAACCAGTGGAAGAATATAGGCGGAAATTTATTACAGAATCCAGCGATATAAAATCCAGACGTTGGTTTTACTCAACTCACTCTGATCGAGTTCTCTTAAAATTGAAGCCCAGCTATTACATTAAAGGTTTACGCGGTGCCCATTTTATGTTTATGTTTGATCGTTATTAAAAGTAAGCACCATTAGAAACAATGACCTCGTGGGCTTTAGGTGTGAGTTAACTCACTCATGGATTTTCCTAGACTTTTATCTTTAGCACCCTGCGATATTTTTTTTATTATAAGGAGGATAATCGCAGTCACTATGAAACCCGGAAGCAAGATATGTAAAAGTCAGGGACTTGAATGAAAAGGCATTGTCGGTCGGGGAATTGTCTTCTCGTATTTATTTCTAAACTTAAGGGTGTTGGAACCAAGTTCTAATCTAAGAATTCGATTTCCTCATTTTACTCAACAAAAATTAAATTTAGAATTTTTTCCCTCTGTAGAGTTAATCAATTTTTAACTAGAATTATGCGTACAGAGCGAGAAAATACCTAATTCAAATATTTTCTAAGTAAAATGAAAATATTGAATTTTGAGGTCAGATTTTGAATTCATCGTTTTATGCAAAAAGTATCGAAATTAAATATTTTTTCGCTCTGTACGCAGTCTTATATTTGAAAAAAGATTAGTGCTACAGAGCAAAAAAATATTTATCTATAATTTTCGTTGAGTAAAATGGAGAATGGAATTTTAAGTTTAACATCTGTGTCCAACACCCTTAAGATTCTAATGGAAAATTTGAAAGTGATAAAGTAAGCTAAGTGATAAGATAATTTATCTATTCTAACAAATCGAATCCTGTTTCTTGGTTACAGGACGTTGTAGGAATTCATGTCCAGTTGGTTACAGTGGAGACAAGAAGCGTCGAGAATGTGTACCTTGTCCACCAGGTTGTGCAACCTGTGCTTCCTCAAATTGCATCAGTTGTGTTCCAGGTTGGAGTCTAAATAAGAAAGGTTTCTGTGCACCGGATACTCGTTCTCGGTGCGATAGTGCTGAATTCTATGAGGCAGGACACTGCAAGCCTTGCCATTCCACATGCGAAACCTGCGCCGGTCCTACAGAGGATTTCTGTATTTCCTGTCAGAGCCCATTACTTCTCCAGGGAAGGAAATGTGTTGCCCAATGTGACGACGGTTACTACTCCGTTGTGCAACCATCAGGTCCAATTTGCGCTCCTTGTCTTCACACATGCAAGACTTGCGTGTCGAGATTGAATTGTACGGCTTGTCAAGAAGGGTTACAATTGCAAAGTGGAGAATGTCGGTCTTCTTGCGCCGACGGGTGAGTCAAATTTTACTCAATCTACCTCGAAGTCTATAAACCTAAAGAATGTACCTTCCGAATATATTATGAAGGAACACACACATAGACACACTTCATCTTCAATTTCGAGGTGTAATTTATTAATTTCAATGAGGAAATATTTCTTCTTATAGTTTTATTTTCTCTAAGTCCTGAAGTTGTTGAAAATTTTGTTTTGTAGATTTTTAATCATCTATCAAATCTTAGCGATACTAGTAAACCAACACGCGCGCGAAGCGTGCGATTATTTTGTATTCCTTCTTACAACTTAAAGTCATTCAAAGCCCAATCAGATTTACAATAATAATGTATCCCAGATTTTCAAGACATTTTGTGAAACCATTTTTTTAGAGAGGAATTTTGTTGGAAATGCAACGTTGAATCAGTGTTACTGAATTTAACTGCATAATTTAGAAACTCTCTAACAAAGTTCAAACGTTTTCTGAGAATTTTAAAGGATTTTGACGATTTTCAAGTAATTTTCACTAAATTCAAAAGAATTTCAGAATTTCTAAATAATTTTGTAAAATTTAAAGGGATTTCAGGATATTTCGTGGAATTATAAGGAATTCATGCAATATTAAGACATTTTTTTTAGAGAATGTTAAAGGATTTTAATAGATTTTGAATTTTTTTTTAAATTTGGAGGAATTTTAAGATATTTCAATGAATTTTAAGGGATTTGGAAGGTTTTATGAGAAATTTTAAGAGATTTCAAATAGTTTCTAGAGTTTTAAAGAATTAAAAAATTTTTCGTATAATATCAAGGAATTTTTAGAGATTTTAACGTATCATAAGGAATTTTGACGATTTTAAAATGATTTTAAGAGAATTCAAGGGATTTTATGATTTATAAAAGATTTTGTGAAGTATTAAAGGATTGCATGGCATTTGATGAGATTTCTAATAATTTTAATGATTAAATTTTAGCGGATATAAAAGGAATATTATCGTAGAATTTTAAGGAATTTCCTAAAATATCTACGAATTTTAAGAGATTTTCACGAATTTTAAAGTTTGTCGGGTAATTTTATTGAGGGATTTTATAAGATTTCGTAGAATTTAAAAGAATTTTGAAAGTTATCTTCAAATTTTTAGGGATTTCAAGAGGTTTTTCTGATTTTTAAAAGATT
>CAJFCP010000675.1:0-12893 GCA_904066005.1 Synergus itoensis | reverse complement strand
CACACACACACACACACACACGCACGCACGCACACACACACACACGCACACACACACACACACAAATCTATCTATTTCCTCCTAAATGCAGGAATATATGTTTTAAAACAATAGGCAGGGCCGAATTAAGGTTGGGGGAGGCCTGAGGCCACTGGCCTCACTGGCCTCCACGTAAGTCCGGCCCTGACAATAGGTACAAATATTTCAAATAAAAAACATCAAAAATTGAATAAAATGATCAAACCATGAATTTTTGGATTATTTTTCCAACTTTTGAAGTAGATTTCTCAAAGGTGTCCACCTTAGGGGACCTTTTTTCAAAGTCGAAATTTTGTGCTATTTTTAAAATCAATTAAAATTTTGGTTATATTGATGATATCAAAATTGTGTTTCGTGAACAGATAGCTTATGAGTTAAGGTTTCAGGAAATGTAGGATTGTACAAGATATGTAATGTTGTTTAGATTCTACGATTGTTTAAAAGATTGGTGTCCACCTTGGGGGACTCTCCCCTAGATTTTATACATTTACATGAAGGGATGTTAAATTGATTGAAAAATTGATTGAAAAAGTCAAAATACTTACTCTTCATGATGTTAATTATTTTGTCAGTGATACTTTTTGGGAACTGAGGGGAAACAATATATTCTCGTTTATATAGGCGAAATTTTGATCGTAGAATAAATATTTGTTTTTATTTCGTTTAGGAAGTTTTCGTGAGATATGATAATAAAAGTCTAAAAGATAAGGAAAGCTATTCCAAAGTCAGTGAAAAGTTTATTACCTTATTATTCTGTTATAAATTTGATACTGAGAAAACGATGAGAAAAAACCAGTCAAATTTTAAAAAATAAAAAAGTCGAATACGCTGTAACTAAAACGAAAAAAAAATTATTAATCATTACATATTATTATAGAAATAATATAAAATATGAATGTTATAAAATTAATTTGTTATACTCATACATTAATTTAATTTTTATTAATTAATAATCAATAATTAATCTAATTCTCATGGAATTTCATACATGTGAGGGGCCAACAATTAGTTTTTTTTTTAAACTATGAAGTAATGCTTTGATCATTTCCGCAAAAATATATTTTAAAGCCTTGAATGTGAGCATGATATAGGGAAAAAATGGTTGGTGTTCTAGAAGTACTTCATTTAAGGGTGTTGGAGCCAATTTCTAATCTAAAAATTCGATTTCTTCATTTTACTCAACAAATATTAAATTTGGAATTTTTTCCCTCTGTAGAATTAATCAATTTCTAACTAGAATTATGCGTACAGAGCGAAAAATTATTTAATTCAAATACTTTTTTTAAGTAAAGTGAAAATATTCAATTTTGAAGTTAGATTTTGAATTCTTCGTTTCATGTCAAAAGTACTGAAATTAAATATTTTTTCACTCTGTATACAGTCTTATATTTTAAAAAATATTAGCGCTACAGAGCGAGAAAATATTTATCTAGAATTTTCGTTGAGTAAAATGGAGAATGGAATTTTGAGCTTAACACTTGGGTCCAACGCCCTTAAAAAAAATTAAAAATTTTTTTTTTTTTATTTATCCCCTTATTAGTAACAGGATTGGTTTTTGGATTTTTTTCAGAACCCCCTTAGTATCCTCTATAACATATATTTTAACCTTCATGATCGGTAAAGCCGTTTTCGAGACAATTTGATTTTTTCATTTTTCAAAATTTGTTTATAACTTTTGTAAAAAAATTTTTTTAGTTGATACTTGGGGTAAATTTATCTTATAGGGGTAGTTTCTTGCAAGGGAGAAAAGGGGCCAGAAAACTTAATTTGTAAAATGTCTTGAGAATAACAATAATGTAGGGCAGGTAGAGTCGATCTAAAAGTGCACTTTTTGATTGCCGTTTTAGTTTTTACAGGAGTCGTTCACTAAAATTATAAGGGGTTCTACTAAGTACTTGAAAGCAGTAGTTTATAATTATAAAGGTCTCGGAAGTTAATTCTGGCGTCGGAAAACGATTCCAATCTCGTTTTTACTGATATTACAAACATTTCACTTGGGATATTCATTGGATACTTATGAACTAGGAGAACGTCTTCCTATCTCCCTCAATTCGTGACGTCAAGAGCGAAGACATTTACAATTGGTCCGTTAGGAGATAAGATGCCAGTTTTCTACTTCACGATTTATATCCTTTTTTATAACATTTTCCTCCATCTCGCTATTGAGTACACCAATCAGTAACGCTGTCATAATCTGCAAACGTCTCCAGTTCCGATAGCAATCCTCGAAGTACGAGCTAGATATCGATGAGCCGGCCTTCAAATCGCTACTCGGTATTAATGATAAAAAACTGTAAACATTTCGAGACTGTAAAATAAGTAATTAAATGTGAGATGAAATAAAATATTTAATCGTTTCAATCGTTCAATAAATTCGTTTAATACTCACCTTAGTATTATATTTTTTTTATTGAGGAAAAGAAAATTCGATTTTCTGCAGTTAATTGAGATTACGATTTTTTATTAAGGGCGTTGGATTCAAAATTCCATTATCCATTTTGCCCAACGAAAATTATAGATAAATATTTTTTCGCTCGGTAGGGTTAATCTTTTTTCGAATATAAGACTGCATACAGAGCGAAAAAATATTTAATTTCGATACTTTTTGCATAAAACGAAGAATTCAAAATCTAACTTCAAAATTCAATATTTTCATTTTACTTAAAAAATATTTGAACTAGATATTTTCTCGCTCTGTACGCATAATTCAAGTTAAAAATTAATTAATTTTACAGAGGGAAAAAATTCCAAAATTTAATATTCGTTGAGTAAACTGAAGAAATCGAATTTTTAGATTAGAATTTGGCTCCAACACCCTTAAGGAAATTAATAATTGTGGAATATTTTTTTAGATCTTTTTTCATTCAGAGAATTCAAAGTATATGGTACTTCTATATAAGTAGTAGAAATATTATTCTTCTGATTGTGAGTTTAAATAAGAGCTATTTCTCGAAACGTAAAACATTATTAAAGAGACGTCCTACAGGAATTTCCTGTTACTACGTTATTAGACGAACCTTATCTCTAGAGAAATACAGACAGTATGGGAGAGAAGAGAGTATAGTCAGCAAGTACTCTCTATCCAAATTCAACGAGGAACTGTGGCTCCACATCGTCGCGATAATTAATACTTATCCCTCTGGACTGCCTAGATACAGAGCAAAGGAGTGCAGGACAGTGAACGAATTATGAACTGGGACTTGTAACCATTTCAAGTAATCAAGAACTTCATGTGTGCTCTTTACCGAGAGACATGACGCGTAATTTCCTCTGGGTATTTTATTTCCCTACTTTTAGATTTAAAGATAAAAAGTTTATGCGAACTGCACCATTTCATAATGTATTTCCAGGGTGGCCACAGGATTCAATTTTTTCATTTCCCTGACATTTCCCTGACTTTTTGATGAATTTCCCTGACATAAGAGTATCAAAATGCGAAAAAATTTTCAGTAAAAACACTATTGAAATTTTTCAAAAATTTCGTATAATATCACTTTAAATCTTTTGAAATTTAAAATCACTTCAAACGACTTGAAATTCGTAAAAATCTCTCAAATTTATGACAACCTTGGAAATCTCTTAAAATTCATTGAAGTTTCTTGAAATTCCTAGAAACATCTTAAAATTCCACGAAATCCTTTGATTAATATTTCACGAAAACCCTTAAATTTTCACTAATTGCTTTAAAATTTCTCAAAATCATTTCAAATCCTTTAAATTCCTCATAAAACTTCAAAATCTTTTAAAATTCTTAAAAATCTCTTAAAATTTCCTACAATTCTTCAAAAATCCAAAAAATATTTTAAAAATTTCTTGAAATATTTCAAAATTCCACGCGGAACTTTAATATCTCTTAGAATGCGTCAAAATCTCTTAAAATTATTGGAAACTTATTGAAATCCCTTAAAATTCGCTAAAATCTTTTGAAATTTCTAGAAATATCTTCAAATTTCTTAAAATTTAACCATAATTTTTAAAATCCTGTAAAATATCATAAATTCTTTAAAATCTATTAAAATTACACGAAATCGTTTACAATTTCACAAAATCTCTTACGAATCATAAAAATCTTGTGAAACCCTTTAAAATTCAATAAGGAATTTTGAAATTCCCTAAAATACATTAAAATCTCTAAATAAAAATTCTTGGAAACAAAAAATTTCCAGTAAAAACACTATTGAAATTTTTCAAAAATTTCGTTAATATCACTTTAAATCTTTTGAAATTTAAAATCACTTCAAACGACTTGAAATTCGTAAAAATCTCTCAAATTTATGACAACCTTGGAAATCTCTTAAAATTCATTTAAATTTCTTGAAATTCCTAGAAACGTCTTAAAATTCCACGAGGAATATTTAATATCTTTAAAATCATTTTAAAAATGTCAAAATTTCTTTAAATTTTTACAAGCTTCTTAAAATTCTTTATAATTCTACGAAAAACTTTAAAATCTCTTAAAATTCTTGAAAACATTTTGAAATTCTATAAAATTCTACAAAATATTTTATAAATCATAAAAATCTTGTGAGATTCTTCAATATTTCAATCAAATCCCTTAAAATTATTGTTAAAAAATCAAAATTTCTTAAAATCCTTTATAATTCCGTGAAAAACTGTGAAATCCCTTATAATACGTAAAAATCTCTTAAAATTTTGTAAAATTTCACAAAATCTTTTAAAAATAATCGAGAATATTTTATAATCCTTTAAAAATTCTTAAAATCCTGTATAATTCCATGAAAAACTATGAAATCCTTTAAAATAGGTAAAAAAAATCTCATGAAATCCTTTAAAATTCCATACGGAACATTAAAATCTTTTAAAATTACTTTAAAAAATCAAAATTTCTTAAAATTCTTACAAGTTTTTTAAAATCCTTCAAACTTTCACAAAAGGAACTTTAAAGTTCCTTAAAATTCTTTGAATTCCCTAAACTTTCTTAAATATCTCTTTTAATATTATACAAATCTCTTGTAATTTCTTTAAATTCCTAGAAATCTCTTAAAATCTTTTAAAAGTATTGAAAATCTCTTGAAAACATTAGAAACCCAAAGAATCTCAAAGAATGCCTGGAAATTCTTTATAATCCTTCGAAATCCTTGGACAGTTCCTAAAATCTGTTAAATAAACTATAAAATTATACGCAATACGATAAAAATAACATAATTAGCATAAATGTCAATTTCTATTTTCCCTGACAACTACTCGCGTATCCCTGACATTTCCCTGACTTCCCTGACTTCCCTAATATGTGGCCACCCTGATTTCAGAATCGAATGATGTTTATGTATTTTCGTCTCGCAATTAGGAAATTTTCGTATAATCAATTCTAAATTTAAAATGAACTGGCAAAATAGCTTTCCTTTTATAATATTGTTTGTCCCTCTGCATATGCTTTCCTACTGAAATTTTCTAATCAGATATTTTTTCTCGAACAAAATTAAGCAATTCTGGTTCGTCACAAATCGTTAAATTGTCTATTTATGAAATTCGTAAGATGCGATTTGCGTCAATTTTATGTGAACATGAACGTTGGGCACGAAATAGATAGGGGTCGAAAGTGACTTCGAGCTGTTGCATCAAGCTACGCGTGGCAGCTGATCGTATATATATATATGTGCCTATAAAAGAGCAAGCCTTTCGTACAGAATTGGTTTCGGGGAAGTTTGTCGCCACGCAATATCACCGTGCTACGAAGACTCGAATATTGCCAATATCGTGAATTCTTATCGAGGTCTTTTCCACTTTTCTTCTCCAGAAAATAAAAATAAGACAATAAGACATAAAAAAGAACAAATACTCAAGCGAAAATAAACTGAGAAAGAGAAATGTTCGTACCATATAAAATAAGGCAACAATTGCTTCTAAAAAAACCAGAAATTTGATAGTAGAAAGTTCAAAAAATGCAAAATTAATCTAAGAAGCAGTTTCGTGGTACAATAATTTATTCCAATAACGCCGTTACTCCATCTTAAATACAAGGTGTAAAATATGCATGAAATACATAAATCTGATATAAATAAGTTATAGTCGATGAAAGAGTGTGATCTAATGCATTCGCGATAATAATTATTAGCCTTAGGCATTGCGTTCTTGCCAAATGTACAAATCATTTTCTATAGATAAAAGTGTAGGTCCTACACTTTGTATTTTTTATTATGACAGCCTTTTAACTCTATACACAATCTTTAATAAGTTCCAAAAGTGTAAAATATCCTAAAGGTTCGGTATCATCTTTTAAAATTATTGTTATTAAGACGGGACTCCGTTCTCCCAATTTTTTGAAAGTACCTTAAACGCACTTCCATACATGAAACCTAATAATACGGTAAATTTTTTCTTAAATAAAAACGCAAAAATAAAAGAAAACACGTGGAAAACGTGAAAAACGATCATCGACAGTCGCTTTACGATTATAAAGTTTCGTAAAACTTAGGCCTCGTTGTAGCAACATTATGTAAAAAAAAAGAACGTCACTAAACACTAGGGCATTCCTAATATATTGAAAAATTTAGAATTTGTAAGCTTTTGCTTACAAATAAATGTCTGTAAAATTTTAGACAGATGTAGGAAATCTCAAATATTTTTCGATTGCATTAAAAATTCATGCAAATTTCTCTTTCCGTATAATATTACGAAATTAAGGAATAAGGGTAAAGATGGGGATAAGGATAAAGAAAAAGAAAATAAGGATAATGATAAGGGTAAGGAACACCCTACTAAACAAATCCACCTATCAATAATTGTGAAGTAATTCCAAACTTCAAGAACTGATTTCAAAATTGATTTCAAAATTGAATTTGTAAGCTTTTGCTTACAAATAAATGTCTGTAAAATTTTAGACAGATGTAGGAAATCTCAAATATTTTTCGATTGAATTAAAAATTCATCCAAATTTCTCTTTTCATATAATATTACGAAATTAAGGAATAAGGATAAAGATAGAGGTAAGGATAAGGATAAGGATAAGGAACACCCTACTAAACAAATCCACCTTTCAATAATTGTGAAGTAATTCCAAACTTCAAGAACTGATTTCAAAATTGAGCAATCGAAGAAAAAAGAACGCTAACAAATCGAGACGTCTGAAATGTTTTACTACAAAGATAAGAGTAACACTGGCAATATAGAGTGGAGCAAAAAAAAATAATTTTTCCAAACTCAATTCCTAAAATCACTTCAAATTCTATTAAATAAATGAACAAACCCTGAAATAAAGAATATAGCGTTTCAGGAAGAGACAGCAGAAGAAACTAATCGATAAAAAAAATAGGGTTATTATTCTGATACCAAAAGGCAGAGCTTTGCAACTATTACAATTTCTTTGGGAATTTTTTTTTTCGTTTGGCTCCGCCCTACTGGCTAACCTTCTGTTCGAAAATGACGACCTATTAAACGGACATATATGCTTCCTATAAAAACGAAGAGCGGTCCCGTCGGCCCTTATAAATTGATTAAACTCGCGGGATCCTCTTTTTTACTGTCAAAGTGCTTATGATGCGTACCCTGTGAGAACCGAACAAATCAGACGTTGAAGTTCTTCAGCAGCACCGAGAGCTTTTCCTTTTTTTCCATTATCTCCCGGCAGCTATCGTTCCACGGACCATAATTCAAGTTCATGATCTGCTCCGCACGATCAAGAAACCTGCGCGTCTTCTTCAATGTATTCCTGTAATTTGAAAAAAGATTTTCTTTTAAATTGGTATCATTGTGAGTAAAAAGTCAAATCTAGTTCCTTTAGAACTAGTAATTCTCTGTAATTTGGAAGTTTTGTAAGGAAGAATTGTAAAAAAATACGAAGAATATAAACTGTGGAGATTTGAATCTAGTTTTCTTGGTTTGATTTTCTGACTTATTACTAAACTTGTAGAATTGTGGGTAGAAATTAAAAATTGGATAGAAATTCGATTCAGACACTAATTTTTTATTAATAACCAATTTTTTAAAAATAATTAATCAAAGAAAATTGTTAAGTTTTAAAAAACTGACGAACTTGTTCAAACTTGCATACTTTTATGTTGTTTACCAGGATATTTGGTTCAGTTGACACCCTGAACTTTGAATACAAATGATTTTCAAGTTCATAGACTGTTTCAAATATTGAAAACAGAAATCTAGTATGTACAGAGTAGGATCCATAGATTCCATGTCTCCTATTTTGCCAAAACAACTACAGCCGAAATATCCAAAGTTCCAATTACAGTTTCAAGTTTGAATAGCAATTTCGAAAATCATTTACAGAAACTCGTCCATCGGTTAAAGCGTCGCGTCGCATTGACAAGGCTGGATGGGTTGGGTGGGTGGCTCGCGCCAAATTGCCACTCTCTTGGGACGTAAATTAGAATAGAACCACCACTATCTGTAAACCCAGAACTTACTTGTACTGTTTGGTGCTAGTATTGGTCTCTTCACGTAAGTACTGAATACAGATGTCCGTAATTTTGTTCAACTCGTTGGCAAGTTCTATGCTGTCGGGGCCAAATCTCTCCTCGACTGCTGCTATGCTGTGCTCCAGATACGATATAGACTCCAGCCATCGACCTGAAGTAATTAGTTACGCAAGTTTCTAAGTATTTTCGCAGAGCTTAACCCATTAAAGTGCCGAGAAGTCATTAAGAATATTCTCTTTGCTCAAAACTTTTCTCACTTCAAAGGTGATATCAAAAACGATTTCTACACTGTCCTCAAAATCTTAAAACTAATTAAACGAGTAAAAGTAGTATCAGTAAAACTAATTGGGATATAACTAATTTTAAGAAGCCTTTTAAATATTATAAAAGTAATTACTTTAAAAAATAACTGACCCATAATTGCATAAACTTTTCCTATCAAGTCGAGAGTCACTGCGATGTCTTCGTGGTGCTTGTAGAGAACATTTCTTCTGATACACAAGCACTGCTTCAATTTTTCGAGGGCCTCGTCGATTTTTTCGAGGTCTATGAAGCCCTGGGCAGCGTCGAAAAGATCTTGGGCCTCCTTTAAATCGGGGCCGTAAGTAACAAGTGGAGTTGCTCCACAGTCGAGACAATGAAGTGAATAACTATGAAGATTGTGTAAAGCTCCGGTGCACTCGGGACATTTTAAAGCGCTGAATCGCTCCTGTAATTAAACAAATAAAGCAGAGTTCTTTAAATTGTGGTATGCGATACCCCTAGGGTACACAATAACTTCAAGGGGTACCGAGTACTTCTGGAGGTACTGCGGTGATTTTTGAATGTCGTTTGTTTGTTTTAACATTTCTCATGTAATATTTATTTGTATTTTACTAAGTGTGTGCTATCTAGGGTTTCTGGTTTCTCGACCTTTTTTATTTCTCGAGGCACGAGAATTCTCGACCAGAATTTCTCGAGTTTCTCGAGTATCTCAAGAAATTTTGAAATTTTTAATTAAACACGATTTTATTTTCAAATTTTGGCTTCATTAGTATTACAAATTAGACTGATTAATTAGATCAATTAAATCAAATGGTAAATTTTTAGTTCGTACATGTTTAGATAACTATAAAAACCTGTTTAACAAAACAAACATTTTGCTACCAATTTAAATTAAAAATTCCTTTTATATTTATAAACTATTATGTTAATAAGATCACAGTCTGTCGATTAAACAAATCATAATTAACTTTCAATACTGTATTTTTAATTTGAGCATAGTATGCCAACTAAAACTAAACCAGTAACAAGCAAAATAATCAACAAAGAAATCGAATTTTAATTCGACACTGTTTCCTTATAAAAAATGTTTTCAGAAATACAAGAGCATTAACAGCATCATCTGATAGGCGATTTCTTATTTTACTGATAATATTTCCCGATAACGAGAAAACACGCTCATTCTCTGTCGATGTTGGCTTAATAGTCATTACGGAATTGATTTCTCGAGTTCTCGAGGCGTTGCATTTTTTTTCCCGTCTCGACTAAAAATAAATTTCTCGAGAATTCTCGCCTCGAGAATTTTCGAGCAGAAACCCTAGTGCTATCGTTTCGTTTTTCGTACAAAAAAATGTTTTCGTTTTTCTGCGCGTTTCGGGTAAACACTTCGCTAACGTTTCGTTCACGATATGAAAACTAGTTTAACTTCATGCTGTAACACATGAAGTTTTACTTTTTTGTACGAGAAACAAAACGATAGTTCACTTCATAGAACCCATCGATTTAAAGGGTACATTTTTTAAAAAAAGGCTGATAACCTCTGAGATAAAGGGTTATTATTCCACTCACCAAAAAATATCGCAGTTCAGGACTAGTACATGCCTCACACTTGCATATAAAACAGTACTGGTTCTTTAAAGTTTCCTGCCTATCGTCCTTGGACATTCTTCGAAAGTGTGGTCCTGGAAATGAATTATAGGCGGGTAATTCGTTTGTCGAACTCTTCATAAAATTCGCAGAATTTCTAAAACATAAATACTCAAAATACTAACCATAACAGTTAAGAACTTCCTCGCCTGCTGCAATATCCTTTGTTGCTTTTACGATAAGGTGTTGATCCCAGAAGCTAAAAGGAAGAAAAAACCACAAACAAAATTAAGAAAGTAGAAATAAATGTTTAATGGATTCTGAATTAATCTTAAGTACCTATTAATTATATTAGGTTCGCAAGCATGATTCATCATGCTAGCAGAGAGATAAATCCCGGTTGCTACGCGGTCTTGATGTTCTGTGGCGACTTTGTCCTTATCAGACGCAGTCAAATTCAGTCTTGTGATTGCATGTCCATTGCAGATCAACTGCAACATGTGCCTCAAAAGCAGAGAACTTATGTAAAGTCTTTTGCCATCTTCAGTCATGAGATCACACTCAAAACTCAAACTGCTGTCGTGAAATTTGCGCACAAAACTCTCGTTCAAGTCAACGATTTTAAAAAAATCGGTATATTTGTAGAGGTACAAAGTTAACATCGTTGCTGTCTGCAATTAACAGATTCATTTAAATAAGAGACCAAAGTACTAAATAAAACTAAATTTTTTAAAACTAAAATGGTTCTAACGAAATATTTACAATTCCATAGACGATCAGATCCTCAGGCATGAGTTTATCAATATTTGTCACCAGACTCTGGACATGGTCAAATTTATCAGTATCCTGAGTGGTTGCGCAGTTGAGAAGTAATTTCATTGCCAGGTGCGCAATTCCGATTTGCTGCCAAACTCCCATTCGACTTCCTGGACATTCCCATTGATGGTAAGTTGTCCAAGCGTCGTCTTGGCATTTTACATCGCAGTACATTGCCTCCACGCACATTTTACACCTAGAACAAAACATTTTCATAATATAGATTTAAAAATTGTAGATATAGTATAATCAAATTTGGTATAATATTATTTATAGGGTAGAATTAACTTACGGAATGGGTACATCGCCTTGCGGTCGACAACAGTGAGCGCAAAGCGATGTCGATTGCTCATGATCCAGCAAAACGAAAGCAAATGGCTTCTCTACAAAAAGGATTTGACCTTTCTGTATATCTCTATTCGCTACGATGAAACGACCCTTGTCAGGCGCACACTTTTTTTCTAAAGCCGCTGAAGCATAAGGGAAATTTGGATTGACTCCAAATGCTGGTTCCGGTTTGCTGCCTGACATAGAATCTGAAGCTTCGTTTTCTTCTTCGTATTCTAGGCTTGAGGCTGCGGCCATTAAACTTGCTACTTGTTGCTTAATGCTTACTGAAAGATTCATAATGAATTTCAAGATGAAGATTTATTCATTTGTCTCAACTCTAACAAAAAAATCTACTAATAAAAATTGAGGGATTTTCAAATTTAAACAATTTGAGTAGTAACTCACCTTTCTTTATTTCTGCTATTTCTTCGCAATTATTAACAATATCTTCAACCCTCATTAGCGATTCCTCCATTGATTTTCTTTTCCTCAATTTCCAAAAACACTGTGCTGCTCGCAAGTGCAACTTATAACGCAAGTTTTCTGGATATTCCCACATTACAGCTAAGTCGATATCTTTAATGCAATCCTAAAAGAAAGAATTATATAGTGCTCAATAAAGGTTAATTTCATTCAATTTTTTTTAAATTCTTACTTCGTATTTTTCGAGATAGAAGAGGGAAGCAGATCGATTAGCAACAGCGATGGCCAATTCTTCGCTTCCCATTGGTGCATATTGTAAACTTTTTGTGTAAAGATGAATACTTGCAGCATAATTTTTTGATTGGAATTCCTTGTTCCCCAATTCTCGTAGTTGTTTGGTCTTTTCTAAAGACTTACCCTCTTTAGATTTGTGCTGCTCGTTTAACCATAGAGACATAAGCCTCCTGTATTCAAAGAACTATATTGTTATCCACCAAGAAAGAGATTTACTTTAGTTCTTATTTATTCTCATTGCATTCAGTAAATTTATTTATTTTTTAACATTTATTTTTTGGAGTATGTCAGGTATTGAATCATAAGAATAAATTTAGTTTCGCCAACTTTATGCTCGTAATAATAAATATTTTTTGCTGAAACTATAGGTCATTTACCTCCGCTTTCAGGGTGTCTAGTGATCAGGGAATTGGAAATTCCCGGGTTTTTCCCGGTTTTCTCCTGGTCTTTTCCAGTCTTTTTACGGTAAAATTCTACAAAAACCTTTAAAAAACATAAACATTTTTTTAAATCCCTCAAAAAAATACCCTGACAAATTAAAAAAATTTTTAAATCCCATAAAATATTTTAAAAGTCATAAAAATCTCTTTAAATCTGTTCAAATTCGTAAAAACCTCTTAAAATACCCAGAAACTTCTTCAAATTCTTTAAAATTCATTAAAAGTATTAGAAATTTTGTCAGAATCGATAAAATTCTTAAAAATTCCATACAATCTTTTAAAAATCAGAAAAATTTCTTGAAATCCCTTGAAA
>CAJFCP010000674.1:142751-170647 GCA_904066005.1 Synergus itoensis | reverse complement strand
AGGGCCCGATAGGTATTGGGGATAATATATGGCGATTTCTACACGGGATAGTATTATTATTGTTATTATTATTGTTATTAACAAACATGTTTTTTTAAAGGTAAATAGAATTACGTGATTAAACAAATGACGACGACAGACAGACAGACGGTCATCGCCGTAAAAAAAAGATTGGGTAAAAGTTGAACAATTTTTAAAAATGGTACACGGGGGGCATGGAAGCTGCTGATATTTAAAAACCCCGCAAAAAGTTTTCACCAAGAAATTTGAGCATCTCGCTATACAATTAATCTCCGAAAGCGTTCACGGCATTTTCCTCTGATTTTTACGACGTAAGCCATTACCGCACTGTACTTTTGCACACGTTGTCCAGCAGAAAAAGAGAGAATTGAAAGAGAACCATGGGGGAGAGGATTGTGGATGAAGCTGTAGACGGAGCGAAAGAGGGTGGTTAAGGAATGACGTTATAAATAACGCCAAGCCGTTTTAAAAGTTTTAAACCCGGACATTTGTATCGTCCAGAGGGAGAGATTGGAAATTGGGATCGAGAAAACGGCTCCTCTAAAAAGTACACCGAAAATAAAGAAATCTATGTCCTGTCGCGAATTGTCGCAGGAAACCGCGGGGTCTAAACTAAATTCCCTTTTTGGATCCTTCGTTCGTTTCGTTTAATCGCGTCGCGAATAATTAGAGGATGGTGATTAGAGTGATTAAGACGGTATAGGCACAGTTGGCGAACGCAATTAGTTAAATCACTTTCGAGGTCATTTTTTAGGAAATTATACGGGAACGGTACGGAAAAGGTACAGGAATTTTTCAGGAACTAGTACGGAAATCTTTCTCCTCTTTCTCCCCTTTTCAGTTCTTCTTCTTCTGGACCTTTCTGTGCCTTTCGTGTATTCGTGTTCCTCGACTCTTCTTCGTTCGTGTTCGTCCGCTTCGGTGCACTTGGGGGAGTCTGCGAGTCAGCAATAGTTACATCCTTTCACGAGACATCACTCGTTAAACGCTTCCATCTTGGCCGATTGCCACCGCATAAATTTCAATTAGGGCCCCTTTAGGGAGTCCGCGAAAACAATAGGAGTGGTCGCGCGACCGCGCGACGATAACGAGAGATTTATAGGAAACGCGTAGGTGCATTAGCATCTTCCCCGAGTGTCATCCTTCCTCAGATTCTGACAAAAGTCCTCTTTCAGAAAATCAGAACTACGTTTTTCAGATATGATTCATTTTCTTGTAGATAGGGTAAACAATGTTTTTATAGGGTCTAATTACAGATTACAATTGTTTTTTTTCGCATTTCCTTGCATTGACGCATTTTCGCGTCAAATTTTTCAGTGCCCAGCGTGGCACTGACGCAATTTAGCGTCAACTATTGTTTTCATATATACCTTGCTTCAAATTGAAATTTGAGTCACACTCGGGGGTTTTCGGGTACGCTGAATCCGAATCTGTAGTCAAAATTCAGAAATTCAAAATGGCGGCGTCAATATGGCGAACGAAAATATGAAATTTCACTCAATTTAAATGAAAATTGATACCCCGAGGTTTTCGGGTACGCTGAATCTGAATCTGTAGTCAAAATTCAGAAATTAAAAATGGCGGCGTCAATATGGCGGACGAAAATATTAAATTTCACCCAATTTAAATGAAAATTGATACTCCGGGGTTTTTGAGGTCGCTGATTATGAATAGCTGCACGCCTGAAATACAATACAATAAACAACAAAACAAAAAAGGACAAATGGAGTGTTAAGCCCAACCATTGCAGCTTCCTCATGGCGCACTCCGGGGTCGTGAAGAAATTTACCAGCTAATGCAGGGGGTCACAAGAAGTAGCTATACAAATTTTCGAAAATTGTTGTTGACTTTAGTTAGTGCGAAAAATAATTTTCAAACTCAATGCAGATTCATTTTGAATCTGATCATAGTCAGCAACTAAAAGAACTAATAAATACAGATTTTCCTTTCAATCAAGCCGTTTTTCTTGTTTTTGTCCGCCATATTGGATCCGCCATTTTGAATTTTTCAATTTTGACTTTGGATTCGTAATCAGCGCTCTCGAAAACCTGTTAGTATGAATTTTAAGAAAGAAAAATTTCCTGTACAGTTTGGGCACTTTTTGTCGAATTCCCTCTGCCAACGAAGGGGTTAAAAAAGTGGTGTCACGAAATGTCTCGAAAATCTCGCATGCATTGTTGTTGCAAACTTGATTGGGTTTTGAATAACTTGAAATTGTAACAAGGAAAACAAAATAATATGTTGATTTACTCGTCTCTTAAAATTTTACAAAAAACTTTGAAATCCTTCAAAAATCGTTAAAATTTCTTAAAATATTCTTAGACACCTCTTGAAATTCGTTAAAATTTGTAAAAATATCAAAAAATTCTTGGAAATCCTCAAAGAATTCCATGAAATTCTTAAAACTTCAAAAAAATTTTTTAAAAATCAGAAAAGTATCCTGAAATTATTTAATATTATTAGAAATCTCATAAAATACCATGAAATCCTTTAAAATTTCACAAATTTTTTTATAAAACTCATAAAAATCTCTTAAATTCTTTTAAAATGGCTTAAAATCCCTTAAAATTTCATGAAATCCTTAAAAATCCACGAAATCTTTTGAAAATCAGAAAAACCACTTGAAATCCCTAAAAATTTGACGATAACTTTCAAAATTCTTTTAAATTCTACGAAATCTCTTGAGTCATAAAAATCTTTTGAAATCCCTCAATAAAATTACCGGACCCCGTGTGGAAATGTGCCCAGATTAGCCCATACTATAATTTGGGCGCCAATATGCGCTCAACTGGGTACCCGTGTAGAAATTTCGATAGGGGTCTAGTGGGGGCCTCACTAGTTTTCCTTTTTTTAGTCGGGCTTTGATGGGTAAAACTAGTCGGAGCCCCAGCTAGATCGTAACGCTTTTGTCAGTTAGGCCCCGACTACTAGTTCTAGTAGGGGCCTAGTGGAAATCGCCCTTCCACAGCCCTATTAAAGAAAGGGCCCTGCTGTGGGCCCAATCAGGTCCCCGCGATATATATATATTTTTAATTATATACGTATATAGTTATGCATTTGGGACGATTTGAAGTAGAAATGCTCAAAATTTCTCCTTATATCGTCCCAAATACGTCGCTAGAAATAAACATAAAAATATATTATTTTATAATCAACTTTATTTTAACCTATACATATTAAAAAAAAATATATATATATATATATATATAAATATATCCTATATACATATATACACATATATTCTTAATCTTGTTCTTCTTGTGGTTGTCTTCCTTGTTCTCGAGATCTCCTTCCGTCATCCCAGTTCTTATGGCATTAGGCAAAACATTCTTCAATTGGGAGAGAAAATATATTTGGTTTATTGGCTCCCCGCTTTCATTTTTACGGGTATTTGAAAACGTAGCTGAAATATTTTTAATTCATTGTTTAGAGAACGTAAAATAGTATATTTAATAAATAAATAAATACTTAATTTCTAATAAAGTTACCTAGCATGCACATTACCTACCTAGCACATTTTCGTCTCTCTGAAAATTCGTTTACATCCATTTGCTCTCATGGCGACGAATTGAAGAGCAACCTTTTTTGATAAATATTTTTAAAAAATATTATTTATCGTTTTTCTAAGATTTCTCTTTCCATCGAAGTAAAATGAAAGTGATCACGTCTAAAAAAATACAATTTTTTGCTCATTCCCGTGTAGAAATTTCCAAATCTGGCCCAGATCGGTGATGAAACGCCCGGCCAGATCGGGCCCTGATCCGGCCAGGTTTGGCCAGGTCTGGGCCTGGTCGGGCCGTGTGTTTCATCCCCGGTCTGAAATCCCCCGATCTGGACCCGATCGGGGCCAAATACCCCAATCTGGGCCCGATCGGGGCCACAGTAAAATTTCTACTCGGGTTATTTAATTTTTCAAGGTATTATACATTTAAATATGTTTTTAAAATAATCGTACTTACAAACTTCAAACGAAAATCTTCTGCTGCTAGTTCTTTCTCAAACTCCAAAAAATCCTCCAATTCTTTGAATGGCAGGTTTAAACCATTTTCAGAGCATTACACTTTTGTTTTAACTGTGGCAGCTGCCATATAGGAATATATTAAACAACGGGTATATCGAGCAGAAAAAAAGAAAGAGTAACAAGGAAAGAAAGAATGGAAGAAAGGTGCAGCAAACATCGGACGCACTTATTTCTTGTAACGTCTTCACTTCTTTATTGGTCCTTTTTATTTCTCGCCACGCGCCCGCCACGGTGTCATGCGGGATGCTAAATTAATTTCACCGACCCCCTTTTTCGCGAGATAAGAGACATTAACGACACTCGAGCGGCTGCTAATTAGCTTTGAAAAAAAACTCGCCTTAAATAACAGCTTCTTTTCTCCTGAAAGAGATAAGTTCTGGATTAAAAGAATGTTTGCCATTTAAAGATACGGAGAAAACATATACAGTTACAATATGCAAGTACGTTGATCAAAATTAAGATATGATGATGCTCAAATTACTAAAATGAGAATTGCGAAAATCAAGAAAAGTTCGTATAAAGTCGTTAAAATATATACACTGTGTTAAAATTGCGTAATTTATGTGATATGTGGTGCGTCAAATTGAAATATAAAATAAAATTTTATCTTATTTTAAGAAGAGTCGTAACGGCAAATATCGTTACATGTAGCATCATTCAGTTTTAATATTACGGTAGTGGTTATATATGTGCTTTTTTCGTTGCATAACCAAGTGTCATAAATTTTCATTAGTGAAATTCATTTTATCGGATGCTTCAAGTATCGCATTAACACTTTAGAATAACGAAGGTAAATAATTAGGGTGAAGGGACGGGAGGTAGAGACAATTGAGATCAGATTATGAAGTTCTTATGCTGGGAATGTCAGGTGCATAGAACGAAACAATACTTTTTAGATATATTATAAAAGAAAAGTTTTTACATTTTAAGGTCGATTATATTAATTGTTATATTTGTAATGGTGAAAAGACAATTTTTTTGTTTTTAACTCTTTGTTCTTTATTTTTCACATGACGTTTTGTATTTAATTTTATTTCATTGCTTTTTTTAAATAAGTATGTTATACATAAAAATAATTTTCTTTTAATTTTACTTATTGTGCTGGTCACTTCTTGTGCTACCATTTTTACTATCTATAGAGCAATGTTACGGACATGAATGAAGCACCTGCTGATAAACGAAATAAATAACACATTTGGCAAATAAATTACAGTTAAGTGGGATCACTTAACTGATAATTCGATGCTGCAATTTAATAAAAAATGATAAGGTTATAGGGCGCCGGAAACAATATATTTTACTCCTGGAACTCAAAGGGTCAATGGAATAAATCTTACTGTATAAGATAATGATAATGATAAATATAAAACTTTATTATTAAAGATATATGATAATTTGACAAATGATTTAATTTGAGAATCATCGTAATAAACTTTTAAAATTACATTCAGAATTGATTACAATTTAAAAATAAGGGAAAGGTAAGAGAGGAGCCTATATCTCAGATTATTAGTTAGAAAGGGAATCGAACGATGGCGCCAGCTACCTGTTAAGTTGACTTTTGGTTACCTCTTAAGCGATTAAAAAATTTTAATATTTATTTATTTCTTCCATTTTTTAAAACCTATAATCTCTATAAAATTTCATAAGTAAAAAAAAATGTTATTATAAATTAGATTTTTAAACTGAAAAGCTTTTGTCATTTCCATTGAAAATAATATTTTTTCTTTAAATAATAAATATAATTTTATTAATGGCATGATATCTAAAATTAAGTTTTTATAAAAACTTAAATTTTCTGTAAATAATTGTCATATTAATCGTACTGTCGAGTCTAATATCAATTTTGATTAACACTAATTAACGTACAATTATTACTAGTTCTGATGTGAGTGGCATTTCATTATCTTTTGATCTTTTTTCCGTTTTACCATTTAATAACTTTATTAAAAACTGTAATTACCAGTTTTTTTCTATTATTTATATTTAAAAGACCATAATTTTTATTTACGGAAATATTAATTGCAGTTTTACAGTGATTCTAGCTTGAAGGATCCAAGTTGTAATTTTAAAATTCGGACTCTTCTTAACAAACATCCTCGCAAATATCATAGTTCACTGAAAAAAATGGTTTAGCTGTCCCAGCTAGACGTATCGCTGGATTTCGTAACTCCTAGAAATGTAGCTGTGTGAGCTACATTTCTAGCTGTGTAAATTAACTAGAAAATTTCTAGATGGCAAATTTAACTAAAACAGCTAGACATTTAGGCAACACAGCTAGAAATGTAGCTCACACAGCTACATTTCTAGGAGTTATGAAATCCAGCGATACGTCTAACTGGGACAGCTAAACCATTTTTTTCAGTGTTAGATATATTTTTTGACCCAGTGGCAGTACTAATTTTTTTAATGAAAGTATATATACGTGTAGAGCGAAAAAATGTATAATTTTAATATTTTTCCGATAAAATGATTGAATTTTAAAATTATCACCTGCGTTAACACCCTTAAACTACTATATGTATTTTCAAATTCAACACTTTTATAGATTATGAGTTGGTCTATAATTTTAAATTTTTTATTCAACACTTTTTTTATTTTTATTTTTATAGAACTCAGTCTGTCCTCATTTCATTCCTGGCGTATTTACAACCGAAAGTAACTTCTTATCATCCTTAAAAGTTATGTTGATGAACCTGGACTTATTACGTAATTACAACTCGTTAATTTAAATGGGACACAGAACCTGTAAACAAATATTTACGCTGTAAAACGTATCTTTCTTTGTTCAATTTTCTAAATTAAAAGATTCGAACTGAAAGAGGCGATTAAAAATCTAAAAAATAAAATTCTTGACAAAAAATATGCGCAATTTTATATTTCGGATGCTTCAGTCACCCCTAAATTTAAAACTTTGTACTTTAATTTCATATAATTAAATATTATATGTAATGTAAATAATTAAATATAAAAGAATTCTGTTTTATTTTCAAAAACCTTTAATTTGTCTTTGCCCGACAAAGAAAATTATTGTGATATTTGGGCCTTTTGAAATGATTCAGAGGCATTTATGGACTGCTCAAAACAACCAATTTATCTTTTCAACGCCGGTGGCAGAATTGGCACCGAACTTGTGTGCTGAAAAAGAAAAATGATTCTTTGAAAAGATATATACTTGTATATATGCCTGTCAGTTGTTGGGGAAAACTTCAGAAACTAATCAAATCATCGGCTGAAAGAGACCAACTCATCCAGGGAAATTGATACTGTAATATTTATTTAACTCTCTTCTTTGAAAAGGAACTTACTGAAATCATAATACATATATTAAATCAGTAAAATCAAATCAATAATGGTTTTCACTGACTAACTGAATTATTAGTTAAAACCACCCAAGTGCGAAATCACATACGGCCCAACATTGGCCCAGCGTCGGCAAAAATTTTTCCAAAGCTCGGCTGCCATTACCGCGCCAACCACGGAATGATAACTCCGGTCTTCACTTGGCAGCCAAGGCTTGTCTGCCATTGTCGGCCCAACACTGGCTGCCAGTACTGGCCCGAAATCAGAAATTACAATAAAAAATAAAAATAAATGTTATTAATTAAGAACATGATTTATTCGTAGATATATTATGGATATACTTATAACTAATTGTTATTTGTAAATTTTAACGCTTATATAACAAATAAAATTTCTCACAAGCGGGAGGAATCGAACGCAGGACCTATCGGACGGAAGTCAATAACCTAAACCATTACCCTAACTCATGAGTTGGTGTCCCAACATTTTTTCCACGATACACTCAACCATACACAAATAAGAAATTATTTCAAAATAATTTTATCAAAAAAAGCTTTTGCGTTAACAATGAATAAAATATGTATATGTATTAGATTTTTCATACTTTTAATGTTCACTTTTATAAAACATAAAACCGTAGAATTTATTGATATAGTAGGATATTTTAATATTGACAGAATAAAAATTTTTGGCAAAATTTTGCCAAAATATTAATTAATTAATTAATATTAATATTAATTAATTAATATCTTTATTAATTACAAATTTTTTCCGACTTTCGGCCCTTTGATGGTCTGTTACTGGGACGAACTCTGGCTTGTTAATCTCCAACATGATTTGCCGGAGTAATATACAAAATTTCGGCCCAGTAAAGTGCCATTGCTGGGCCAGACTCTGGATTTTCTACTTCCGACATGATTTTTCGGAGTAATACCAACTTCCGGCCCAGTAAAGTGCCATTGCTGGGCCAGAGTCTGGCTTTTCTACTTCCGACATGATTTTCCGGAGTAATACCAACTTTCGGCCCAGTAAAGTGCCATTCCTGGGCCAAGCTTCGGGGAAATCTTGGCTAATTTAAAATGCCAGTACTGGGACAACACTGGGCCGATTAAAATGTTGATATTGGCCTAATAATGTTAGCCGATCTTCGGCTGCCGAAATTGGACCAAGTCTGGGTCGGATTTTCAGCTCCGACAATTCGCACTTGGGCACTGATTAAATCAGTGCAACTTATTACGTTGATTGTTGATTTGATTCAGTGACTGTTCGTCTTTAATTCCTGGCCAATCAAATCTATTGGGAAATCAAGGAAAAACCATTGTAACTTTTGTGCATTTTCGCTGATTTAAATAGTCAAAAACCCGTTCTTGGTTCTCAGTGAGATTCCACTGAATCCAATTAAGCGACTCGGCAATAAAGCCAGTTTTCCTCGAACTCTAAACTCCTGCCATGAAAACGGGAGAAAGCCTCCCGAAGAAAAACGTCGGCACTAAATTAAAATGCAATAAAATAGTTTTAATGGATGCAAAATATTGTGAGGTATATATAAGAAAAGGGAATTTGCAATCGCTATAAAAGTCGTCCATAAATGGTGATCCTCCCGCTCGCGTTTATCTTCCGTCGGATCGTCCTACGAAATTCCTTGGACTGTCGTGGGGAACACGAAAAAGAATGAAGGAACGAACAAACTCGCGAACGAACACCATGACCAAAAGGGTTAACTAAATCCGGGCAGCGACGTTTTCCAATCTTGCATTTTAATGATTCCCTGCCGACACGCAAATCAGAGAGCATCATCGAAAGGCCGAACGCGTCCGTCCCACGGTAGGATCCCGCATCCCGCGCGAATGTAACGACCGGTTACAACTTTTTACAAGGCGACGTCTTCGAGGCGCGATTTGCATCGCGTCGGATTAACGTCTGTTCGTTCATCGTTCTGAAGAACTTGGAGAGAGAAGCCAACTCTACGAATCAAAAAGAGAAGAAAGAAAACGAAAAAATTGTCAAAATTCGATTAAGACTAGTTGTGAATCCGATCTCGGGTGTTACAACACGGAGAAAACTGGATATTAAATCGTAATATCTAGCTATTTAACTATGGGACGACTAACTAGATATTTAGATATAATATCTTGATATTAATACTTAATATCCAGATATTAAAACTTAATATCCATGAGATATTAAAATATTGGATGTTGGAATATTTGGATTATATATTTTAATATCTGAATATTAAGTTTTAATATCAAGATATTATATCTAAATATCTAGATAGTCGTCCCATAGTTAAATAGCTAGATATTACAGTTTAATATCCAGTTTTCTCCGTGAATTTAACTATATTTACATTTTTTGTGCTCATTTTTTGAGCACTTTGCTTCCTCATTATGATGAAGTTTCAAATGAATTTAATTCCTCATTGAGGAAGCATTAACGATTTTCTTAAATAATTAAAAATATATATAATTCTTTTTTCTCGAAACAAAGAATTTTTCGACCTCATCATTCATAGATTCACGGAGAAAACTGGATATTAAACCGTAATATCTAGCTATTTAACTATGGGACAACTATCTAGATATTTAGATATAATATCTTGATATTAAAACTTAATATCCAGACATTAAAACTTAATATCCAGATATTAAAATATTGGATGTTAGAATATTTGGATTATATATTTTAATATCAAGATATTATATCTAAATATCTAGATAGTCGTCCCATAGTTAAATAGCTAGATATTACGGTTTAATATCCAGTTTTCTCCGTGTTCCTTGCGTCGAGATGAATTGATTGACCTGTAGGATTAGTGTTTTTATTTGAACTAATATATGAAAAATTAAAAATTTTCAAAATTCAAAATAATCATAATTTTCTTTAAATTCAATTAAATCCATTAATCACACAGGTCAATCGATTCGTCTCGACGAAAGGAATCTTTCTTTTCTTTTACATAAGCTTTGAATTTTCATTATTTGAGAAGTTATAGTCGAAAAATAAATTTTACAAAAATTCAAAATCTACATAAAAATTTTAAAATTCAATATTTTGAAAAATCCTTTGGCACGTTTTGAGATATTGGTGCCCGTGTGGAAATGTGCCCAGATTAGCCCATACTATAATTGGGCGCCAATGTGTGCCCAACTGGGTAGCCCAAATATGAAGAAAAATTAAAAAGATTCGATTGTTTTCATTATATAATTAAATAAATGCAAAGTGTGATTAATACTGCCCTTTTTTCAATAATTCATATTCCTGAATTATTAAACCTAAAGTTTCTAGAGCCAGTCACTGTTTAGTTTATACTTAAGTTTTTTTCTAGCTTAGAAACGACGAAGAATAATTAAATTTAAGATTTGATATCGATTGGTTCATGTTTTAAATATGTTTAATTATAATTAATCCATAATTTATTCATTTGTTAAATATATCGATCCGTTCATATGTAAAGATTAAAAAAAAGCAATAAATCTTGTTTGTGCAAAAACAAGTTTTCTTTGTAATATACTTGACATAAAGATTAACCAATTTTAATATTTTATTGTTAAATGGTCAGTCCACATTCAGCCCAAATAATAACTGGGTAGAAAAAATATTGCCCAACTTGGGCCCAACTAGTTTCCCCTAATATGGGTTTTAGTTGGTATGAGCGTTACAACCCAAAATGGGCCCCACTTAGAGATCCCACTTGGACCCCAGTTGGTACTTGGGCAAACTATCTGGAACCCAGTCTGGCCCCAGTCGATTTTTCCACACGGGTGGTGCCAATATACAATACAAATTTCATCAATTTATCTACAACTGTCTTTAAGTTAAAAGGGCGACAAAAAATGGCGACATCCACACACACACACACACACACACACACACACACATACATCCGGACAATTGATTAGAATGTTGTATTAGACATTTATCAAGTGAGGAAAGTTTAATTAAACCATTTTGAAAATATTGGAAAATGTAACGACTACAAAGCTTCCTCTATGAGGAAGCAAAATTAGAGAAAGTAGAGACGAATGAGAGAAATACACTCAGAAAAAAGTTTGTTTTAATCAAACAAACGTATCATTAATATAGGCAGAGCTGGGTAAAATGGTTCTCAAAATATGTTTAAAATGTAAAATGCAAAATAGGTTTACAAAATCCATTTAAAATTTAAAATAGAAAATGGTTTTCTATCTAATATTTAAAATGAAAAATGCAAAATGCATATTTGAAATAGGATAGCAAAAAATGCAAAATGGATTTTTATTATCTTTAATAATGTTTAATGTCATTTCCAAAGTCAATTATAAATTATATAATTACGTAAAATTTCATAAAGAATAATTATTATTCTTTGCGCAATAAGGCATACATGTCTTCGACTTTACGCCGGTAAACACAAATTTTGGATCTGAGTTCTAAATATCAAATTTTGATTTTTTTTATGTAACTAATAAAGGGAACGATAGTTCTTTTTCTGTTAAAAGTTTGCTTTTTTTTCTTTTTTTTTTAAGTTTTGCTATTTTTGCTTTGCTTTGTCATAATTTTATTATAAATTACTATTCAATGAATTTTTGTTATACATTTGAGTCACTTTTATTAAAAAATAATTATTTTTGATTGCAATCAACCCAAAAACTTCAAAACTTACTTATCGATGTAAAACAGACAAAGCAAACTTTATAATAAGTCAAAAATGAATATTTTTGTTCTTTTCGATGTACAGAATCAGAATTTATGCATTAAAGCAGAAATCCCCCCAGAAATTTTTTTTTTCGACCTGTGATTATCTAACCAGAGTAGAAATTTTGCTGTGGCCCCGATCGGGCCCAGATTGGGGTATCTGGCCCCGATCGGGTCCAGATCGGGGGATTTCAGATCGGGGATGAAACACACGGCCCGATCAGGCCCAGACCTGGCCAAACCTGGCCGGATCGGGGCTCGATCGGGCCGGGCGTTTCATCACCGCACTGAGAAAAAAGTTTGGTTTGACCAACAAAAATTTTGTTGGCTCAACAAAATAATTTTGTTGTTATTTGTGCAACCAAACTGTTTTGTTGAGCCAACAAAATTTTTTTGTTGAGCTGTTTTGTTGGCTCAACAAAACTGTTTTGTTGGCCTAACAAAACTATTTTGTTGACTCAACAAAATTCGTTGGTTAGCCTAAAAAAATAATTTTGTTGGTATACCATATATGTATATATATTATTCAGATGAAAAAATACTTTTTATATTTTCAAAACCCAAATTAAACATAAGAAAGAACCGATTTGTATGAGAAAGTCATACTAATTCATAAGTAACATCGGAATGAATTAGTGAATAAATTTTTCTTGCAAATCAGTTATTTCTTATGAATAATTCCGGGATTTGAAAATATATAATAAGTATTTTGATCTGATTTAAAAAGTAATTTTATCTGATTCAAAGGTATGAAATAAAAATTATAAAATATGTAGAACACAGATAAACATTTATTTTTAAAGCTCATGACATTGAGAACGTGGTGAGAGTACCTAAACATTTATTATATATATTAGTAATCCCAGTTTACAAACGACTCTCCTTCTGAATCTGAAAGAATATATGAGGTTTTCACACCATTTTTTCAGTGAATGAATAATAACGAATTTATAGGTTAAAATTTTAAATTGCTTTTAACATATACTTACTTTTGAAGGTGTCGATTAGGCATTTTAAGCCCCAGTCTTGTAGAATTTTTCTCACTTCTTTATCTGCCATTATTTTTATTTCAATAATTACAATTCAAAGAACGAAACACATCAAAAGAAAAACACCAAAGCGCACAGAATAGCGTCATCCGCAGTCATCCGCCATATTAAGCATGAACGAGTTCGCGTTTCTGATACGCATGCGTGGTCTCGTATCTAATTGGACTAACCAAATAGTTTTGTTGGCTCAACAAAACTTTGTTTAGGTCAACAAAAACAGACTCAACAAACAAATTTTGTGTTACCAACAGAATATTTTGTTGGCCCAACAAAATAATTTTGTGTTAACAACCAAAATTTTGCTAAGGCAACAAAAACTGTTCAACAAAACGTTTTTGTTGTAATAACTAAATCTTTTTTCTCAGTGCGATCTGGGCCAGGTTTGGAAATTTCTACACGGGAACTTGTCCAGGACAGAACCAAAAAAAATGGAAAATGTTATTTTAAGTGGAAAATAGGTTGAAAATCTATTTAAGATGGCAAATGCAAAATGAATTTCTTCCTATTTGAAATACAAAATAGAAAATGGCATTTTGCATTTCAAATACCTGTTTTAAATGAATTCATTTGAAATAGTTGCCCAGCGTTTGAGAAGTGTAATTTAATTTTTTTGTTTTTATATGTATTAGTACGACGGCACCCATCCCAGTATTGCCAAGCAAAGCGCTGCTTAACTTTAGTGATCGGATGAGAAGCCTTAAACCACTTAATATGTCCAAGCGGACTTATAGAAATTACTTCAAAAGAAAATAACTGTTATAAATTCAGGTGTATTCAAAAGAATTTTTAATTTGATTAAAGAGAATTTAAGAGAATTCCGAGGTTAATTAAAAAAACATTTAATAAACCTTTTTTGGTGATTAGAAACAAATTTACAAGAATTAGGGAAAATTTAATAGAATTCCAAGTGAATTCAAAATAATTGAAGTGTGTCCAAAAGAATTTGAGTTTACTCGAAAGAATTTATTTCGATTGAAAAGAATTCAATAAAATTTTAAAAAATTTCTGAAGAATTCAAATGTATTCAAAAGAATTCAAGTGAATAAAAAATTAAATTAATTTAAAAGTATACTAATTGTAAATATTTTGTGGTATGTCTAGGAATTTTGATAGATTTAAAGAGAATTTAAGCTATTTTTAGGAATTAAAGGAATTTCAAATGATTTTAAAGAATTTTCAAGAAACGAACGAATTCAAGTTTAAATATATTTTAAGTGTTCCTTTGAATCAATTGGAATTCTTTAAAATCATTTAAAAAGTATATTTAAATCTTTTGAGCACTTTCGCTCGTTTGAAACCTCTTGAAATTCTATAAAATCAGATAAATCCTTTAAAAACCCGTTAAAGCTTTGAAATTCTTTAAAATTCTTTAAAATTCCGTAAAATAGAATGAAATCCCTCAAAATCCTTAATAGTTTTATCAATGTTAAAAACTTTTAAAATTTCTTAAAATCGCTTAAAAAACTTTAGTCTCTTGAAATGCATTAAAATCTCTTGAAATTTTGTGAAATCCCTTGAAAATTCGTAAACTCTTTCAAACTCTCTTAATAATCCCTTAAAATTCCTCAAAATCTATTGTAATCCTTTAAAATCTCCTAAACTCCTTTGAATACTTTTTGAAATCCCTTAAAATACTTTTAAAATCTCTCAAAATTCATTAAAGATTTATACCCGGATCATTATTCCTGCTTTCTATAAAACATTGACATTTATTTTTTTTCTGATGTTTCTCTGAATTAAGAAACATGTCCTTGTCACTTTCGATTTCGATCAGACTCCCGCCTTTTGGAATTTGCCTACAGCCCTGCTTCTTTCTCTCTCGTTCACGTTTAAATTTTAGAAATTCCCATAGGTTATTATAAGAATGCGTCTACCTCAGTTGCGGGCAGGTAGAATGTAGATTGTAGATGGACAGTGCTCCGCCCCGTGAAGGGAGGTCGAGGGGATGACTAAAAATTAGAGAAAGAGAAAAAAAAAGAAGAAAAAAAGACATCGAACTAAAAGTCCAAATCCAACTCTGGTGAGCGATTTATATACCTGAAGGATTTCCTTTCAGATTATCCAAGATTCGTCGCCAAGAGAATATTTTGTCTCATATATTAAAATATATTACTTTAAATTTGACGTTTCTTCATCATTATATAATATAAGCTAGAAAATGTGTTAGAAGAGAGAAAAATTCGAATCCGAATCTGAGCTCAACAAATATACCCGGGTAGAAATTCCCAAACCTGGCCCAGAACGGTGATGGAACGTGTAACCTGACCAGGCCCAGACCTGGTACGATCGAGCCAGGACTGGGCCCGGTCGGGTTCCGCGTTCCATCACCGGTCTGAAATCATCCGATCTGGGCCCGACAGGGGCCACAGCAAAATTTCTACCCGCGTACATACAATTTTTTAATTTGACTTATTAATCAGCGAATTTTACTGATTATATTCAGTAGCTTTTCACTGAATAATCCCTCAATACCTTAATAATCAGTCAAATTCTCACTGATTTGATTCAGTGAACAACGAGAACGAGGTGAACAATTTTTCAATAATTCAATTTTGAGAGACTTTTTATTTAAGTTAACGATAAATTTCAATTGTGATTTGTTTTGAATTCACCTAAATATTTATTTGAACTTTTTTAAATCAAATTAGATTCTTTTAAATTCTGTGAATTCTCTGAATTCTTGAATTTAAGTCTAACATCAAAATTTCTAGTGGCTATAGGTATAACGTACCAGGTATACCTAGTATTAAATATCAGTATAATATAATAATTTAATATAATATATATTTAATCAAATATCTTGACAAAATTGATCAAAAGCGTATTTTAAAAAAGTTCCATGGGCCCTACGGCCTTGAAATGGAGGGTTGTTAGGAGAGAGAGAATATTGTAGTCAATATTAGAGGAAAGGATCTAGGAATTAGAAGAGCTTCGAGGTGAGCCTATTATGAACGCAGCGGGTGTAGATTTGTAGGCTTGTAGGTGAGAGTCCCTCTCCCAAAAAAGGGAGAGGGACCAGATTCGGGCATTTTTATTCTGATTTTCGACGGACCCTGCGCTGAAAGTCGTCTGTCGATATTTAATACGATAATGTCAGAGCTCCTGTGACTGCAATGTGTTCGTCTTACAAATGTCTGACATCTGACGTCCGGCGTGCAAGTGACTGACCGATGTCAATTTGACGTCCCGTATAAACTCGACACGCCCCTTCTCTCATTTTAGCGCTTTTCCAACACATCTCGACTTTAGGCTTTTTAGACTTTTTTTCGACTTAGACTTATTGTTTCATTTAACAATAAAAAATATATTCTTCTATTTAGATTTTATAGACAAGTTCCCATGTAGAAATCGCCCCATTTGTCCTTATGTTCATTAAGGCGGTAGTCAGGTCCTTGCTAGAACAACTAGAATAGTAAATTCTAGTCAGGACCCCTTAAGGCACTGTTAGGATTTTCCATTCTTTGTGAATAGAAAATCTTGCACATCTACTTAGTTAGGCCCCAATCTTATATTTTAATCAGGTTTTAGTTGGGCCCTGATTCGAATAAGAGAACAAAGAAGTTCTAGTCAGGAACTGTTCGGGTCTTAGCCAGTATGGCCCATTTTACTAAAATATTTCCAATTCTCACAAAAAAAATCATAATATTTGATATAGACATTGAAAAACACAGTTAGAAATAAAATTGTAAGAGTGGAAAAAAACTGTGCTATTACTAAGTTTATAATAGTTTTATAATATATAAAATACACCAACTTTACTTTTGATTTGACATTTAAGAATTTTTTATTCTTTATTAATTTGAATTTCGATACTTCACATATGTTAAATAACCAAAATATTATAATAGAAAGGATCTAGACGGGGCCCTACCTAACTCTCCCGACCAGCGCCCGACTATAAATAGGGAAAACTAGCCAGGGCCCTACTAAACCCCGATCGGAATTTCTACATGGGTTCAGCTTTTGAATTTGCTGACTAATTTTTCATTTTACATAATTCAGAGTTACCGTTAGCAGAAAAGTAAAATAGATTGATTCTCTTGTCTGTAAATAACAGATTTTGCCAAGATTTGTAGGATTGTCATTAGGGATGTTCGATTCTTGGAAAAGAATCGATTCTTGAATCGAATCGGAATTCGGAATCTAACATCCCTAATTATCATTGCCAGGATTGCCATATATTTGCCAGGATTGCTCAGAGTTCAGCAAAAATCGGTTGTCCCTTTTGCCACATTGGAAAACAATGTTCCACATGAATACTGGATTGCCAGAATTATTGCCAGGATTGACAAAATTACTCGTAAATATTGAAAATATAATTATAAATGTCTTCGGACGATTTTTTGCCTTAAATTTTTTATCTCGAAAATATTGAAAAACACATTCTTATCGACAGCCTAATTGCACTGAGAAAACTGTTTGGTTCGGACAACAAAACGTTTGGTTGCTATAGAAACAACAAAAATTTTTGGTTGTGCCAACAACAGGTTTGTTGAAAGAACCAAGATTTGGTTGGCACAACCAAAAATTTTTGTTGCTTCTATAGTAACCAAACGTTTTTTTGTCCGAACCAAACATTTTTCTCAGTGTAGGTTTATGGAAATTGTGCGAATTGTGTGAATGTGCTGAATTTGAAAATAAAATGTTCAGATTACTTCCGTTGTATGAAATTTCTTGTGATTTTCAAAAATTTTGAGGAATTTTACCAGTGAGTGCGGTTTTATTGAATCTAAAGAAATTTAAAGCGATTTGGCGAGATTTTACTGGATTTTAAGTAATTTTAAAGGATTTAATAATATTTTGTGGATTTTTAAGTATGAAATGTTAAGAACTTCTAAAGGATATCAAGGGATTTTACGACATTTCATTGGATTTTCAATAATTTAAAATTTTGACGATATTTTGTACAATTTTAAGTAATTTTAAGGGATTTTAGAATATTTTATGGGATATTAAGTAATTTTAAGGACTTTAAAGAGATTTAAGGAATTTAACGAAATTTCATTAGATTTTCAGGAATTTAATGAGATTTCATGGAATTTTGAATAAATTTAAAAATATTTTACGAAATTTAAAGGAATTTTATGAAACTTATTGAGGCCCATGTAGAAATCGCCCCATTTATCCCTATGTTCATTAGGGCGGTAGTCAGATCCTTGCTAGAACAATTGGAATAGTAAGTTGTAGTCAGGACCCCTTAAGGCACTGTTAGGATTTTCCATTCTTTGTGAATAGAAAATCTATGCACGTCTAGTTAGGCCCCAATCTTATATTTTAACCAGGTTTTAGTTGGGCCCTGATTCGAATAAAAGAACAAAGAAGTTCTAGTCAGGAACTGTTCGGGTCTTAGCCAGTATTGCCCATTTTACTGAAATATTTCCAATTCTCACAAAAAAAAATCATAATATTTATGATATAGATATTGAAAAACACAGTTAAAAATAAAATTGTAAGAGTGAAAAAAAACTGTGCTATTACTATGTTTATAATAGTTTTATAATGTATAAAATACAGCAACTTTACTTTTGACATTTAAGAATTTTTTATTCTTTATTAATTTGAATTTTGGTACTTCACATATGGTAAATAACCAAAATATTATAATAGAAAGGGTCTAGACGGGGCCCTACCTAACTCTCATTAGGGCCTGCTCAGAAGTTCTAGCTAGAACCTGGCTAAAACAGCGTCACAGAACTAGTCATGCCCTCTCCATTGTTCTCGACGAGCGCCCGAGTAGAAATAGGGAAAACTAGCCAGGGCCCTACTAAACCCCGATCGGAATTTCTACATGGGGGTTCCTGAAATTAGAAAAGGAATTACAAGTTCTTATATTAAATTCTAATTTATTTTGCATACTTCTGATTTTAAAATCGTTTTGATTTGAAAGTGTGTAGAATATCTTTTATTTTGTTAAAAAATTGTTTCTTGTGGCAGGTTTTCAGTCTTACCTGGTGTTTTAATTTTAATTTATAAAATGTTGTTTTAAGAAAATAGAAACAAAAAAATTCGTCAGAAAAGACGTCTAAAAGTCTAAAGCTTCAGTCCAATATAAATATGGTAGTAAATTTTTTGAAGCAAATAAGTGATACCAACAGAAATAGAGTGCCGTCGCTTAAGTTAGCGAATTGTTGCTGCAGATCCATAGCAATTTCTTTCTTTTGTACACCTCTGCGAAACTTTTTTACCCCTTGTGGTGGCCACCCTGCTGCGGGAAAGGACGAGGGAATGGTTCTTGAAGAATGGCTTCTCGCGCCACATCATTCTTTCGCGCTGGTAAAGGTTGACTCGTCCTTTTGGTCGACAGTGTTTACACCGCTGGATCTTTTCGGAAGGACTTCCTACTTGATCCGACATTCTTTTGTACGAGTAAAAGAGGCACCGGGAAGAACAATCGCAACCTCGTTACCAACAAGTCACTTCTCCGTAAATGGCGTCTAGCTCGAGTCACAAGCCGACACATCTCTTCCGAATTTCTCGGAAATGGAAAAATAAAAGGAGATACATATACGTTTTCTCGAGTTAAAAGTAGAAAAACAGAGGAAGAAACAAGGAACAGCGTTATTTTCTCTATCAAAATGAAAAGGAGTTTAAATTCTTTTTACAACAAAATTTTTTTAATTTGTGAATTTTCAGACGTCTATGTCTGACGAAAATTTTTATTTTATTTTTTTCTTGCATTTTTTGGATTGAGAAACCAAAAAGTTCCCAAAATCATTTTATTTTTGTTTATTTACTAGTAGAAATTTACCCGGCGTTGCCCGGGTTTTTAAGAAATTTCAAGGAATTTTATAGAGATTTTAAGTGATTTTTCATTTTAGGGAATTTCAAGATATATCTGAAGAAACGTCAAAGGATTTTTAATTAAAAGAATTCAAAACAGTTTAAGGATTTTCGAGAGTTTTCACAAGATTTCAAGGGATTTTTAGAAATTTCTGTATATTTCACAAAAGATTTCAAGACATCTTAAAGGATTTTATTAGATTGTAAGGAATTTCAATTGATTTAAAAAATATTTAAGGGAGTTCAAAAATTTTCAAAAGATTTCAAAACATTTTAAGTGATTTTAAGAAATTTTAAGGAATTTATTCTAATGCGGAGTAAATTAAATGAAATTCCTTAACATTACTTGAAATTCTTTGAAAACTTTTAAATCTTCTGTAAATGTCTTGAAATTGTTTAAAACATATAAAATTCCTCAAAATTCGTTAACATCAGTTAAAATGTCTTGAAATTTTGTGAAATCTCTGAAAAAAATTGATGTATTGATAATTCTTTCCAACTCTTCTAAAAATCCCTTCGAATTCCTAAAATCAATCAAAATCTCTTAGCATCCCTTGAAATTCCTTAAAATTACTATAAATCTCTTGAAATTCCTTAAAGTTATTTAAAATCTTTTGCAAATTCCTCTAAATTCTCTAAAATTGCTTCTAGTAAATAAATAAAAATTTTGGGTTTTGGGAAAAGTGAAACTTTAACCCAATTAAAAAATGTTTTCCTAAGATCGATGCAATTCTAAAATCTTACAATACAATAAAGAATAAAGTAAATATAATAAATAAATATAATAAATATAATAAATACATATATGTATATAAATATATAATTGTGAGAAAATTTATTGAAATTTGCCAAATAGCCGGAAGGTGGTGACCGGAAGTGGCACGGCCTGATATTGCGGTAGGATCGATAACTCGCTGATCGATGATTCTGTGGCCAATATCAACGACAAAAATTTCAGGATCAGTCGCTTAGCGTAATATATATAATATATATATGTATGCATACACTATACAGGCAGCCGGCCATAATTCACCCTCGCATAATTACCGGCTATAGCTATCGCTACCTCCACCCCGCCCTCGGTGGTCTCCACCTCGTTTTCCATGGTATCGAAACGTTTAAATAACATTGCCGCCATTTACGCGCATCGGCGGCAGCAGGACGCTTGTCACCTGTTCAAAAACATCTCATAAATATGAGAAATGACATCTCATGTTAGATCACGCGATATCTGATCTTTTGTTTATTCTGCATATCAGAAAATCTACTAGTCGAGTTCAAACATTCGCTTATAAATGATTGAACATATTAACTGTACTTAAAATATTTTCAATTTGCTAGAATCTAGAATTTTCTTGAATTCTCTTTGACTTCACCTGAATTTCCTTCAATTTATTTTTTTTTTAATTCGCTTAGATTCCTTTCAATATTCAGTGACATTTATACTCAGATTATTCTGAATTTGCATGAATTATTTTCAGTTCTCTTGACTTTATTTGAATTCTTTGCCATTCACTGTAATTTAATAAACTTAATTAAATTCTCTTGAATCTACTTGCATTATTTTCATGTCACTTGGGCCACGTAATATTTGAACGATTATGTACATATATTTTATGAATTAATTTTTATTGTTTAATGAATTCGATTAAATATATTCAAGCCTAATGCCCTCTAATAATGTATTAATGCGTAAACAGATCATCTTTCGCTTTCTGCTAATGGTCCAGATATGTATGGTCAAAAATCAATTTTCCGAGCTACATATATACAGACAGGTTCCTAAAAACATGCTCGAATATTTAAGCAATGAGTGCAGACACACTTATCTTTAGTGGAGTCTCTCAAAAAACTTGCGGAGTCACACAAACCACAAAACGATGATTCACTTGGTTCCCGATGTCTGTATACCGAAGAGTGAAAAAATAATCCTGAATATCATTAGCATACTTCTGAAATCTTAATCGAAATTAAAAATGTTATGCCATACTTTATTACTAATTAAAGCACTTAAACATCGTCTCGATTTTAATCACTAACAACTTTTACTTTATTAATCAGTAATTCTCACTTATTAAACAGTGAATTTAACAGATTTTTCTCGGTAGTTTTTTATTGATTGATTCCTTTAAAAAGTCTTTAAAAGACTGGTCCTGAAATTTTTTTCGTTGATATTGGCCACAGAATCATCGATCAGCGAGTTATCGATCCTACCGCAATATCAGCTAGGCCGTGCCACTTCCGGTCACCACCTTCCGGCTATTTGGCACATTTCAATAAATTTTCTCACAATTATAATATTTATATACATACATGTATTTAAAAATTTATTATATTTACTTTATTCTTTATGTTCCTTTTTTTACTTTATTCTTTATGTTCCTTTATGTGTAGCTAACTAATAGCATCATTTTATGTTTTTTTTCCATCTATAATTTAATTTTTGCTAAGAATTGAATAAGTATACGAAAGAAAGTAAAATGTGAGGGAAAAGAAAGAGGAAAGAAAGACGAGACAGGTAATTCGGCCTTTTTGGAGAGTGTATGGTCTGACCTTTACACCAAGAGCATTCTAAGCGGCCTTACTGATCTGACTTGGTAAGATAAAGTGGTCCACAAAGGGGCATTACCGTCACCAAAAACGGAGAGTGACTCGAAAATGCCACCTTCAGGTGCCTTTATCTTCTATTCCACTCTTTAGTGAGTGGCACCTTCTTCTCCACATTTGGATCTTTTTATTCAAACATGAATTCACTTGAATTAGCTCCAATTCTCCTGAATTTATTCAAAATCCTTTAGATTTTTTTAAAGCCCTTAAAAATTTCTTTAAATTTTGTGAAAATCCTGAAACTGTTTTTAATTCTTCCAAAATCCCTTGAAAACCCTTTAAATCACTTGAAATCTTGAGAAATCTTGAGAAATTTCTTGAAAATCCGAGTGAAAATCATTCAAAATCTGTCGATATTTCCTAAAATCACTTAAAATATCTTGAAATTTTATGAAATCTCTCTGTTAAAAATTTTCGGAAATTTACGAAACATTTCAGACACAAAAGTAACGGAGATTTCCAAATGTCTGTTACTGAATTCAGAATTACGACACAATTTTCGTAAATTTACCAATTTTTCGTAAAATTATGAATTTTAGGAGTAAATTACAAAAATACTTCGTAAAATTACGAAAATACTCGGTACCATTCGGAAAGACGCCGCCGTTTTCGCCAGAAGCTCCAAAAATCAGAAAAATTCGTGTCGCAGCCGCGACGTTTTATACCTTTATACAGTTTTTCAAAGTGCATTTGTGGATTTTCCAACCTGATTTTCCGACAATACGTTAATTATTGATGAGCGTTTTGCTCGTTTTTCTTAAAGTAAGTATGTGCATAAGTGGATATAAAAATGTAGTTAATCTAACCTCTCTTTATAAAATAAAAAAAAAAATTACCCATGTATAGAAAATTATGTACATTTATTTTGGAATATTTATGTTTAACCTGTATATTAATATCAAATATGTTTTTATAGAGACATCATTAAAATTAATCCTCAAGATAAGAATAATCATGGACAGTTTAAAGACAAGCGAGCTAAAGGAGCGAAACTGTATATTATTAAAATTATATAATTAACCAAAAAAAATTTATTAATCTAGGAATTTTATGTTACTGTTACTGAAAATTACGAAATTGCGGATTTTTACGAAACATGTAACTGAAAGACGATTCCGTGAGGGTCACTGAAAATTACGAACCGTTTCGTAATTTTACGAAACATGTAACTGCAAAAAACTTCCATTACATGTTTCGTAAAATTACGAAAGAAATTTCTAACAGTGCTCTTAAAAATTTTCAAACTTGTAAGAATTCTTAAAAGTTCATAGAAATAACTTCCTGATTAAAAAATATTATATATGATGATTCTATCGTAAGAGGGACTTTATACACGGAAAAAATAAAATGGCTGAATTTACCATTTAAAATAGTTAAAATGCTCTCTGAACGCAGTTTTCCTGGAATTTAGTAACTTTTACTATTTCAAATTGTACCCGTGTGAAAAATTTTCATGGCGCTGTACTGTTTCTGTGCAGTCCGCCTTGGGTCTATAATGGCGCGGAACAGACTGACTATACAGTGGCCAGACTGGGATGTAACGTTTGGGTTGACTAGTTTCTAGACAGTTTAGCAATGTAGATGCTATATAACGTGCCTAGACGTATCTAGTTAACCTACATAAAATCTAAATTCAAAATTAAATATATTTTTTTTATTATTTAAGTAATTGGTATACACACATACATATTGAAACGACTCATATTTGTTTTTCTGTATTTATTCGACTTCGCTTACATTTAAATCATCTTGGAAAACTATTTGTATATCTTGTAAATAAATTTTTGTCTATTTTTGACAAAAAAATAGTGGTATATAAAATAACTATATAACTTTTCACTCAGTGCTAGCTGACAGGTCACTACGAGATCACTAAACTCCAAAAGAGCTGCCAGCCATAGGAACGAATAAAACAAATAAAATCGTAGAGAAAGGTTCCATATTTTTCAGGTGTATATATATAAAAAAAAAACAAAAGATCGTTATTTATTATCAATTAGTTATGAAATGTCTTTTGCTAAACATCACAATTAAATATTAGATTGATTTTTTTCACTAAACAAAATAAATACAGCAATTAATTATATAATTTAAGGATCCAAATTTTATCCTCCTAATGAATATGTCAACTATTATGTTTTTAATTATATCTTAGACATATATTTCAATAATTGACAAATTTTAGTAAAAAGTACAATTTCCTAATTAATTGATTTTTTTTATAGATTGCTTATAAAGATTATTAAAATTATATTTTCTTTTCATTTTCTAAGTCCGAAAAGTCATACTATCTAGTGCCAAGACAAAATTTTGAAATATTTACTATATCGAAATTGCCTCTTACTTCTGTATCGCAACTAGACAGTCTAACTTGACAAAAGTTCAACCATAGCAAAACTACACAGTGCCAAGCTCGGGCCAGTATAGTATTACTGTATACAGTAAGGCGTGAGAAAAACTGTACTGGTGATGCATGTCTTAAGACCGCCATGAAAATTTTGTAACTTTTGCAATGAAGAAACAGGGTTTGCAATTTCCTAAGTAAAAATTACAATTTTAAATAGTAAAACTTACTAAATTCTTGGAAAAATGGGTTCAGAGTGCATGTTCACTATTTTAAATGGTAAATTCAGCCACTTTCTTTTTTCCGTGTATATTTATAAGCGAAAAAATGCGGGAATTGTCGTTGAATCATGGGCGGATCCAGGGGGGGGGGCACGGCTTCTTGGCCCCCCCCCAAAAGCCCAGATTTGAAATTTTTACGCAGCTTATAAATACAAAAACTTGGTGGAGGGGGAAGGGTAATTATTTCGTGGCCCCCCCCAAAGCCCTTGTCTGGATCCGCCCCTGCGTTGAATTCTTTTGAATTCAATATTTTTCGAATAAATCCAAAAAAAATTATGCAAGTCTCCACCATAACTCAAATAAAAATATTTTTCCCTCCTAACATCTGATAATGAGCCAAAGCAATTCTCGCATAATGCCCAGAATTAATTTTTTGCATAAACACATTCATATTTAATACTCAGTCAGTTTCTTATACGAAGAAATGAAGAAAAAAAAAATCTTTTTTCCCTGGGAACGGTTGAATAAATTAAAAATCTGGTCGCATGCCTTTTCGATCAAGAAGTTTGTGAAGAAATTCCAGTATGACTAAACCCCGTGGGTGAGTGGCAGGGCCGGTTGTATATGGGATGCTGGGAGGGTTGGGGTCGTGAGGGTATCGCCATCGGATGATCTCTCCTCTCTCCTCTCTTTCTCTTTCTATTCCTCTTTCTATTTCTATTTCTCTTTCTCTCTCTCTCTCTCTTCTTTCCTGCACTTCTCTCTTTTGCTTTTACACATCTCTTTCTACTTCTGCCTCTTTGAGGCTCGAAAAATAAGAAAAAGAAGTCAAGCAGTCCAAGAAGAGATGATGCATCGAGCCGCCGGTATCTGAAAAGCATCCGCAGCAGTCACTGACCATATACAACGTTGTATTTCCACTCCATACGTTACGGACGTCTATCGGAAGAAAAAAAGTTAACGATAATGTAAGAAGCGGTACTGTAAAGTATTCCATGCTGAAAACGAGAAGGAGATATTATTTAAAATATGTACTGGGCTGCTGGAGAACGGATACCCTATTTTTCTTGCAAATTCCGAGTAAGCGGCCCGGTATAATTATCTCGTAAGGCATCTTTCTTGAGTCTTATAATTTCTGCAGTCCAGTTACTTTTCGAGTTTTATACGATTCACAGTTTCTGGAGTTCATTTAGTCCTCAACTTTAGCACTCTCGTGAATTCTCCTTTTACTCCTTTTTGTCAATTGATATAAGATAACTAAGTTGGTTTTCTTGTTTGGGGAGCCTTCAATTATGTTTACTGGTGGATCAGGAAGAAAGAAAATATTTATTAAAATAGCGCAAAAAATTCATTTTTTATTTTACTGAAAATTACTATATCACTGGAGATGAGATTTACTTTTGCAATTTGTCGTTTTCGAATTCTGATTTAGAAAGACAAGCTTATAATTTCGTCGATGAATATAAAATTAGTAAAAGGTTTAAATAATTCCAATTTATAAGACATATCAAAGTTGAAAATTATAGAATAACAAAAATCAAACTGTGGAAAAATTTAATTCAATAAAAAATAAAAATAGTTCAAGAGAAATGATCAGGTTCAAAAATTTTGATATGAATTTTATCCGACGGCAAGTGGATAAGAGAAGTTTCTTAAAAGCTTGTCCATGTTGTGCTGCCATCTGGAGGAGGAACCTATCATTGCCTCTGTTTATATCCCATCCCTTTACTCAAAGCTCGAGTGCTCGAGCCTCGAGCGTTACTCATAGACCACTTCGACTTCGTCTTTCCAAAGTTCATATGTCATTAAAAAATAAAAACTTCCTCCATCTGGAAATATTCTCAGCAATTGGTCAGCTTATATGTGTAACGAAAAAACGTAGAGTGTTTTTTGTGACACGAGACAGCAACCTTGTCTGTGTCCTTGATATAGTTAACTTATATCTCTGCGCTAACTTTAATTCTCTAATTATGATTATCAATCTTTCTACGTTGTGTTACGTCTAGAGACGTAACGCAGAAGTCTGTAATCATTATAATTTTTCAAGTGGCGTGAGTTATCACTTTATAGATAAAAATTCAATAAAACATGGTTTTTCCCGGTACAATTACGATTTAAAAAAAAATTGCAGTCTTCTACTTACAATCAGTTTCATTTCGAAAATGTTCTTCATTATTTCTAATTGAAAGTTATTGCAGGTTCAAAACATTTTTTTGTGTAATTTGGGAAAGCAATATACAAGCAATACACACATACAACACAAACAACAAGCAAAAATGCTACATACAAACAACACAATAACGCATACAACACAAACAATTCGTATCAGCGATACATATACATAAGAAACACGCATACAACACAAAAAATAGTCACATGCGTGGAACACAAACATCACAACACATATACATGAACAAATATATAAAACACACAAACAACAAATAAACGTACACACAAAACAACATTAACCACAGACACAAACAACATCATTATCCTCAGAAAACACAAAAAACAGACACAAATTATACAATCAAATCAAAACACACCTTTCCTATCTTAAAAAAGTGGTGTCACGAAATGTCTCGAAAATCTCGCATACATTGTTGTTGCAAACCTCATTGGCTTTTGAATGAATTGAAGTTGAAAGAAGAAAAACAAATTAATAATAGCGCAAAACAATTTCACGAAAACCTTCGAAATCCCTTAAAATTCGTTAAGATTTCACGGAGAAAACTGGATATTAAACCGTAATATCTAGCTATTTAACTATGGGACGACTATCTAGATATTTATAGATATAATATCTTGATATTAAAACTTAACATTCACATATTAAAATATATAATCCAAATATTCTAACATCCAATATTTTA
>CAJFCP010000674.1:109778-136291 GCA_904066005.1 Synergus itoensis | reverse complement strand
GAGCAGAAAATTTTTATGCTGACGATTCTTGGTGTAAAAAGGAAGAGAGAGAAAAAAAAGAAGTTCATGTTATATAATGCTATATTTTATGTAAGGAATACACTCTTATGGGTGTAGAGTATACACGGGATGGCGTATTATAACTATACAGACAAAGGGTGGATAATGTGATCGATCACCACGGTGAATGCGACACCCCTACGTGCACACATCCGCGCCCCATTAAACAGGCGACCCGCCCTACGGCCAACATACGCACACCTATCGTAAAACGCACACTACTGAGCTTGAAGATCAGCTGAGACAAAATTCAGACTAGATTGACTAGAATTTTTATAATATTTATATTGTATATATTGGGTATTATAGTTATGTAGGTAAACTAACAATTGTTGCTTTGATCTATTTAAAATTGAGATCTGGTCCAGATCACACGCTCGATATCAATATCACACACTCAAACAACATCGGTGCATATAAATAACACACATACACACATACATCAATCATACAAAGGTATGCAAAGGTACAACATAAACATATAGTACACATAAGTAAAGACACACACATACCACGCATGCAAACTACACATAATACACATACACACAAACCAATTTACACATAAAGCAAAAAACAAAGAAACAAGAAACAAAACACGTACAAAGAACACAGAAACGCAGGCCCGGCAGATAATGTGGGTACGGTGGGTAGTACTACCCACCCGGAAAATTTCATGTGGGTAAAATACCCACCCGGAATTTTATGGCATTTTTGGGAAAATGAATCACCACCCTATGAAATTCCCTTCTCTACAGTGTTTTATTTAATTAAAAACTTCCCCCTCTCCCACCCCACCATACTACTACCCACCCGGGCCGAACGTGATCTGCCGGGCCTGCAGAAACGTAATACAGACAAACGTAATACAAATAAAGCACGGATAATAGATACATTACAACCTCGAAGTAGTCCTTCGCGAAGTAGTCCTGATCCCTCCCGTCCCGCGCGCACCTACTCTAAGATCGAGCGACTGAGGAACTAAGTGGGGGGTAACAACAGGACCGACTCACTTTCGGTAATTTATACAATCTTTTTTTCTGATTGGCAGCGCCCAAAGGGGCGCTCTGTTGGGATGTGTCGGCCCTGCTCGCCTAGCGGAATTTCTCGGAACTGACGTTCGCGAAGTAGTCCTCATAGCAAATAATCAGGACTACTTCGAGGTTGTATTGTACACTAACACTAACACAGAGACTAATATATGTACACGAATGCACCCCCCGTGTAGAAATTTCGATAGGGGTCTAGAGGGGACCTCACTAGTTTTCCCTTTTTTAGTCGGGCCCTGATGGGGAAAACTAGCCGGAGCCCCAGCAAGATCATAACGCCCCGTGTAGAAATTTCGATAGGGGTCTAGAGGGGGCCTCACTAGTTTTCCCTTTTTTAGTCGGGCCCTGAACTAATAAAGATATTTTCTACACAAATTTAATGAACAAGAAGCAATTTTATCATTTCAAACAAATTAAAACTGCGTAGATCATTAATTTATGTCTCATTTTCTTATGTATGATTTTTTATACTTACTTATCTTTATAATTATATTCTTTTGTACTATTATATTGTATATCGTAATCGCGTCCTTGCTCTTGCTGGTGCCTTTTCCTTTCCATAATAAATATATTATTTATCACGATTGTATAATAAATGTATTAATTGTCAGGACACGATTGACACTTGTGCACTTTACTAAAGAGACTAAGTAGGTTATGTTGAGCGTCACCTAAAGGCCGAACCTTATAGTTACAAAAGTAAGGTTAGCGGGAATTTTCTAGTCGGGGCCCCACTGGATACAGATAGACTTATCAAAGTAAGAAATTTCCCACTAGCGCCAGACAGGGCCCTGATTAGTTTTTTCTAGAATAGAACTTCTAATCCGGGCCACGCTAGAACCCTACTTTAAATGGGGAAAGATAGGGAAAATTCTACACGGGCTATAGTTTCACTGATTAATCAGTGATTTTTTACTGCTTGATCAGTGAAACTTCATATTAATTTTCTATTTTGTACAGTGAATTATTTCTCACACTGAAAAAACTCTACGGTTATGACAACCACAGAAATAGTAAAATATGGCATAATTAATAATTTGCGGTTGACACAACTACGATTGTAGTTGCCACAACCACAAATATTATGTGACAACAACCGCAGCTATGTGGCACCTATTATGAAATAGTTGTGGCAACTATTTAATAATAGTTGCCACATAGCTTTGATTGTTGCCACATACTAGATATGGTTGTGGCAGCCACAATTGTGGTTGTGGAAACCACCCGTGTAGAAATTTCCAAACCTGGCCCAGATCGGTGATGAAACGCCCGGCCCGATCGGGCCCCGATCCGGCCAGGTTTGGCCAGGTCTGGGCCTGGTCGGGCCGTATTTTTCATCCCCGGTATGAAATCCCCCGATCTTGACCCGATCGGGACCACAGCAAAATTTCTACTCGGGCATTGTAGTTGTACCATATTCAACTATTTCTGTGGTTGTCACATCCATAACAGTTTTTTCCGTGCACTGATTCAAATTTCGAAGGAAGATTCTGTGACAAGTAAATTTCAGTAACTTTTCTATATACTGATGGGAAATCAATGGAACATGTCTAATATTTTTGTAAAATTTTTTTCTGGAAAATCAGTGAAATGTGGCTGAAATTTTACATGGGAAAAAAACTCTATGCTATAGTTACAACTACAGAAATATAGTGAAATATGGTACATACAAGTATTATGAAATATTTGTGGAAATTATTATAAAATAGTTGTGGCAACTATTTCATAATAATTGCCACATAGTTGTGGTTTTTGCCACATAATAGTTATGGATGTGGCTACTACAATCAGTGAATTTTCACTGATTCAAATAGCCAGATATATACGTTCCTAATTCGCACTAAATTAGTGAAATATAATAATTAAATGCATATCAGTAACTGACTTTTTGCTGATAATTTAGTTATATTTTTAACGAATTCATTGTATAAGTGCTCCCTGTGTAAGAACCACGAGAGTGGCCTATGAGAACAGGATTTTGGATATTCGACTTCGTTAATCAGATTATATACCTTTCCTGAGGCTCATAAATCACGAGGTAAAGATAAAATTTTACAAATTTTGTTCGATTGGTAAACTCTATTAAAAAATTAATTAGTTGAGAATTACAATTAAAATTAATTAAATTAGTTGAAATTTTAATCTCAATTAATTTATTAAGTAGTTTTTTATTGATTATTTAGTAATTATTATAACTGATGATTATCCAGGAGTTTCTAATTGATGAATGTACACTTCTCTAAATTTAAAACCGGCATTAGAATATATATATATTCCTGCCCACGATTTTTTCGGATTATGCAAGGACGTCCCTTCTTTACGTGGAAAATCATAATATATATGTGCTCATATTTAAGGGTAACTTAATGGCGTCAAGGTGAAGTCATTATAGGATTAGTTTGGATTCAACAACAATGAAAAATGAAAACTGTGGGTCTTTCGAAAGATTATCTATACTGAATATAGATAATTTTCTGAATAAAGAGATAAACTAATCGGGTTCAAAAATTAAGATAAGACATGCGATGTGCGATGTTAAAGTTTTCCAATCTCATATTTTAAAGTAATTCAAAAAGCAATGGAATTTCACTAAAAATTAGTGAATCACTGAATCTGCAAATAAAACTTAAATATCTCAATAAGGACTGAAAAAAACAACACATAAATATGTATCAATTTATGTAAAACTTGCATTTTTTTTTTCAAATGTCAATACCAATGTCACTAATCTTAATCATCATTAAACTAGATTAATATCTCGTTAAGCATTAACCACTAATTAGCATGTGTACAAAATTGACTCTGGCTATTTGGTAAGATAAAGAAACCAATCAATCAATCATTATCCAAGAAGTAAAGAATGAAATCGCAATTCAAAAATGAAAAGATACAGAGGTATAAAGTTACTACTAGAAAAATGCTAATATCTCACATCTCGTTCACTTTCTAATATTTTTCGTATTATATTAACAGAAATTTGCACAATCATCATTGTAAATGTTAAAAGGTGTTTTGACAAAGTTAACGAACCGTAGTTGGTCGTTGACGTCTCCAGGAGTTCAGGTTAGAGCATGACAGTAGAATATAAGGGACAAATCTATATATATATAGTAGTCTCTATAGTATTATACAGCTAAATATGTTGTATCTGCCTGCGTGATTTATTGCAAAACAACCGAGTCGGAAGTGCAGTCCGATCAGGTAAAAACCTATACTAAGGTAAGGTAACAATGCTTGTAGGCACCTAAGAATTAACCGCAGGCAATGCAAATATTTTCTTGGACAAATGGATTAACAATATTTCCAGCCCTTTTCCTCCGTTTACAATTTCACAGTACTTATTCTAATTTGCCCATTCAATTTCTTAATTAATTTAATTTGGTGTAGGTCAGGATGATTTACGAGTATTTATCAGCTTAAACTGGTTGACAGTCGTTAAGCCCTCGGTTACGCCCTGAAATACGACCTTTTCAAACAAACTCCCATATTTCTTAAATAGAGAGTCAATTGCTGCAATAAAAATCCTTCCAGCAATTGCCATTGTTGTATTCAGATTGAAGTCAGTTATATTTATAAACATTGTTGATACCTTTTGAATATGAACCACAAACGTCATTCTAAATAATTTCTGAGTTCAATAAAAATGTTCTCTTAATTCGAATCACACGGAAAAAAGAAAATGGCTGAATTTACCATTTAAAATAGTTAACATGCGCTCTGAACGCAGTTTTCCTGGAATTTAGTAACTTTTACTATTTCAAATTGTAACTTTTGCAATGAAGAAACAGGGTTTGTAATTTTCTAAGCAAAAATTACAATTTTAAATAGTAAAACTTACTAAATTCTTGGAAAAATGCGTTCAGAGCGCATGTTCACTATTTTAAATGGTAAATTCAGCCATTTTATTTTTTCCGTGCAAGTAAATTAAGTAATTAATTTTAACAAATTAAAATTAAACCACCCAGGGGGCACGAAATTTAAAGTTGTAAAGTTTAAAAGACGTTTTTAGAACGTCCAAAAGAACATCCTAAGTCAGGCTGAAAAACTTTCGAAAAACGTCATAAAAACGTCTTTGGAACATTGTATGTTTTTAGAACGTTATTTGGCCTTACTTAGGACGTTTCTAGGACGTCCTAAAAACGTCTTGGAACATTCGTACCCATTGGGCAGTAACCATTTTTACAGACTAATCAGCGGATTTGATTTTCGAGTGCCTATGACTGACTAATTAGTGAATTAATTTGTTTCTTAAGTTATCTTGGCAGTTTTTTTGTACATTTTGACTAATCATTGAGTAACTTCTTTATTGGCTGATTATAGTTTTTCACTGACTAATCAGTGGAATTCACTGATTATTCGATAGTTTTTTACTGATTAACCAGTTAAATCTTTTGATTATTCATTATAAACTTGAGCAATGAATTTGACTGATTATTTATTGAATAGTTTTCCACTGTTAAATCATTTGATTCTCCCAATTACTTAGTAATTTTTCACTGATTAATAAGCGAAAAGTGGTTTGATTCAGTGAGCCATTTATCTAATTTATCTAATTAAAATTTGTATATCTTCTTCAGATATAATAAATTTAAAAAAACTAGTAGAAAATACTAATATTATAATGTAGAATCCTGGATGGGTTAATTTTCCAGTATATGTTATATAGACATGGGGTGTGAAGGTCATAAAATCGAACAAAGTGAAGCGCCAGGTTGGGGGATAGACGTGGAGTGATATCGGTGACAGCCACCGAGGTTTGGTCCTCCCCGTTGTCGCTACATTACTCACCCAGAACCCAAATACTATTCGAAGTTTCAAACCACACATATTTGCGACCCAGTTTTGCTCAAACAAACCTGAATCAGCTGCGTGTTTTATTTAGATTTCATAATTCCTCAAAAATGTTTCTTTAACAAGATTTAACATTTCAAAATAATTCATAAAATTAAATTAAATATCTCCTTAAATTTTCATTTGGCAGAACAAATAATAATTCTTTTAAAGAACTAAAGAACGAGTTAAAGAAAAATCTACTTTCAAAATAAATAGTCGAAATTGCAAAACGAGCTCGAGAAAAAAATCATAATTTATAGAAAATAAAAATGCAAGTAAGAAAAAAAACCCATAACCTGCACTAGTGTTGCAACATTGAATAAAAAATATCGATGTTTAACATCGATGAAAATTGAAAAGAAACCCTCGATGTTCCCGATATATCGGAACATGTTTAAGAAACATCGATGCATCGAAAAAAACCATCGATGATTTAAAAATAACGTTCTTTTAATGTTAAATATGTAATACCCGTGTAGAAATTTCCCTATATCTTTCCCCATTTAAAGTAGGGTTCTAGCGTGGCCCGGATTAGAAGTTCTAGTCTAGAAAAAACTAATCGGGGCCCTATCTAGCGCTAGTGGGAAATTTCTTACTTTAATAATTATATCTATATCTAGTGGGGCCCCGACTAAGAAATCCCCACTAACCTTACTTTCGTAATTATTATAACATTCGGCTGTTAGGTGGCGCTCAACATAACCTCTCTTTGATAAAGTGCACAAGTGTCAGTGTCAGTCGTGTCGTGAAAATTATAATTTATTATGAAATCGTAATAAATTATTTATTATGGAAAGGAAAAGGCACCAGCAAGAGCAAGGACGATTGCGGAGTAAAAAGTTTCGCTTGCAGCAAAAGCTGCAAAAGGAAATTTTTGAAAACTCGTCTAACAGTTCTGAACTTCTGAAGGGAAGTAATGTATTTATAATGTAAGATTATTAAAGTAATAGATAATGATCTACGCAGTTTTAATTTGTTTAGTATGTTAAAGTTGCTTCTTGTTCATTAAATTTATGTAAAAAATATCTTTATTAGTTCATCTATGAACTAATAAATAATAATCATATTAATTATTGTTATTCAACTTTTTCAGATGAAGTTACACTTGACAGAAGTGAGGCTGTACAAACTATTCCTTCATCAGCGGACTATTTAAAAGGTAAATAATGTATTTATAATAAAATAATTCTAAAAGGAACTGAATAAGCACCACTTCCTGCGACATTCAGACGAATTTCATCTCTGAAAATGGTTTAAACCTGCCATTCAAAGAATTGGAGGATTTTTTTGGAGTTTGAGGAAGAACTAGCAGCAGAAGATTTTCGTTTGAAGTTTGTAAGTACGATTATTTTAAAAACATACTTAAATGTATAATATCTTGAAAAATTAAATAATGAGCAAAAAATTGTATTTTTTTAGACGTCATCACTTTCGTTTTACTTCGATGGAAAGAGAAATCTTAGAAAAATGATAAATAATATTTTCAAAAAATATTTATCAAAAAAGGTTGCTCTTCAATTCGTCGCCATGAGAGCAAGTGGATGTAAACGAATTTTCAGAGAGACGAGGATGTGCTCATACATGCTAGGTAACTTTATTAGAAATTAAGTATTTATTTATTTATTAAATATACTATTTCACGTTCTCTAAACAATGAATTAAAAATATTTCAGCTGCGGTTTCAAATACCCATAAAAATGAAAGCGGGGAGCCAATAAACCAAATACATTTTCTCTCCGAATTGAAGAATGTTTTGCCTAATGCCAAGAACTGGCATGGCGGAAGGAGATCTCGAGAACAAGGAAGACAACCACAAGAAGAACAAGATTAAGAATATATGTGTATATATGTATATAGGATATATATATATTTTTTAATATCTATAGGTTAAAATAAAGTTGAATATAAAATAATATATTTTTATATGTTTATTTCTAGCGATGTATTTGGGACGATATAAGGAGAAATTTTGAGCATTTCTACTTGAAATCGTCCCAAATGCATAACTATATACGTATGTAATTAAAAATATATATCGCGGGGACCTAATTAGGGCCCTTTCTTTAATAGGGCTGTTGAAGGGTGATTCTCACTAGGCCCCTATTAGAACTAGTAGTCGGGGCCTAACTGACAAAAGCGTTATGATCTAGCTGGGGCCCCGACTAGTTTTACCCATCAGGGCCCGACTAAAAAAAGGGAAAACTATACTAGACCCCTATCGAAATTTCTACACGGGTATGTAATATAAATACAAAATAATATATAAAAATATAATCAATATACATATGAAATTATAAATATAATATATTAGTGGTTGATTCTCAACTAATCTGTTCAAATTATTACGTTTTCCAAACAGAAAATGAAATAATATAAAAGAAAAAACATTTTTCAAAACGGATAGCTAATTTGAAAATTTGTTAACCATCGGAAAGAAAACATGGATGTTTGAATCGATGGATCGAAAATAAAACATCGATGCAAAAACATCGATCATCGCAAGAAAAACATCAATAGTTCCGATGGTTACGCATCGATGTTGCAACACTAACCTGCACTCAGAAATACCTGCCAGAATACATTTTTCTTAACCCTGATTAAACCTCTCTTTCTTGAATTTTCCATTCCCTGCAAAACTAATAAAACCTTTTAAAAAATTCAAAGATATTCCAAACACTCCATCATTTCAGAATCACCCAATTTTAATTTCTCTTATTTCACAGAATCGTCCCTCCACAAGTCTAGCAACTCTCGCCTTTGGAATATCAGAGGAGCGTGGTTCTTGGCTCGAGCGGGAAAGCTCCTTGTTCAAACGTATAGGAATATAGGATCTTCACGAAGACTCCCAGAGCGGGGATTGAGCCAGAAAAGTGGGGATAGCCTGAAAAAGGGAGGGAAATCCGTTTCGTTTGGTGGGGGTAAAGGCACCCTAAGTGGGAGAACCGCCGAGACCGCCGCCTCGCGGATCTTCTGCGTGTGCTCCGCACCTTCCTTCTATCCATGTGATTCCCCTCGCTTGTATTAGTCTAGCGATGGCGGAGCGCCGTAGTTCCTCAACTCGGCACCGCAGCGCTTCAATCGGGGGGGTGTGGCCTTGGCGCATTGGCCGCGCGCTCTGGGCGGGTCCATGCGCCTCCCACTCCCTAACGCCAGTCGCCGGTGATTGACAGTTTGCGAACGACTGCGGACGGCGCAGGATCTAAACGCTCGCTAGGCGCTTCACGCTCGCTCGCTTCCTCGGTCGCTCGCTTCGTGTGATTTTCGAAAAACGTTTACGTCCGCCGCCTCTCCCTTCAACGTGCCAGGACGCGCTAATTCAAAATAGAAAATTTCCCGACAAAGAAAAATTAGGAGAGAGATCGAGTGCAGTTTCAAGATTGAAGATTGAGAGATAAAAAAGGAAAGTGAGATTTATTTCTAGATCCGTCCTGGTTTGCAGGATCGAGGCACAGGACTCGCGCAGTGAGAAAAATACGTCTCGGGTTTCGAGTGACGGTTCGGGTTTTCGAGTTGCAATATCGTGATTTTTGTGACATCGTGTTTGTGAATCAGTGAGATGTCGTATGTCGATGACAAGTAGATGTGATCGTTCGTGAGTGATTCCCGTGTTCCTCGTTGCGTTGAATATTTCAAGAGCTGAAGATTCGAAGAGAGCTGATTTGAGTGATCAATTTGCAAAGTCTGTCTGCAAATTCGATTCTGAGAAGAAGACAGAGAAGGATTTAGAGAAAGTTTGAGGAGAATCCGAAGGACCGGACAAGAGACCACGTGCTCGGGGACCGGTGATGCGACGCCACTGACAAAGCGGCTCGACCTTAAGGTTTATCGTGGAGGATCCTCTTTTAAGGATGAGGAGACAGGATACGAAGTCCTCCTGGCGGGCTAAGCTCTGCTGACGCCACGACGAGACGCGCGTCTCGGGTCCGATTTGTTTTCTCCGAGCGGGATCGAGGGCTTCTGGGAAGGACGAGGAACACCCGCGAAAGTGTCTCGGTGTTGGGCAAAGTGCGTGTTTTCTGCGGACCGGTCGGCAATCCGAGCCCTCCTCCGCCTCCGTCGGTAACCGTTTTGCCCTCAAGTGAAACAGTTCGCTAAGTGAATAAAAGATAGATAAGAGAGTGCTTCGAAAAAGTAGTTTAGTGAAGGAAGTGAGGCTATAATAAGTCTTTGTCACTCTGTGGGAAAATATAGCCGCTACGGTGGCTCAGCACGCAGAGTTCCCCGGCGCGGCCAGGGCGTTCATGTCTCAGCCAAGGGTATGTACAATTTTTTAATAACCGCCGAAATTAATTCCTAATAAAAAAAGTCAATCAGGAACAGGAATCAGAAATTCTCTATATCGAAGTTAGGAACAGTGGCTTGGTTTCATTTACGACTAGAAATTTTCGTGAAAAGTGTGTTACGAACCGAGACGCCTTCTATTTTAAACATTTTATTGGGGTAAAATTTTAAAATCAAAGTGCTGAAAATTTGGGGTAGTGCAGTGGCGGATTTACCATATAGGCAACATAGGCAGTTGCCTAGAGCGGCAAAATTCGAGGGGCGGCAAAATTCGGGCAACCAAATTTGGAAAAAGTCAAAACTTGAGGAGCAAAAAAAACAGTCAAACTCTCTATCGTGAAGGGGGGCGGCAATTTTTAGAATGCCTATGGGCGCCGAATTTGTTAATCCGCCACTGGGGTAGTGTGACATTTTTTTAATGTTTTAAATTTTCTATTGTCTTTCGCTGGAGGAGTCCAAACAATCATTCGAGATTGCTCTCGAATCTCTTATTTATTTTTATGTGGGAATCGTTTTTATCTTATCTTCTATGGGGAGATTGCTGGCTTACCGTCCTAAAGGTCCTGAAAAGTGGCTTAGGGGTAGAAAATAAATTTTGCTACATGATACATTTTGAGGTTCCAAATAAATCGATTGTTTATTATCAAAATTTTCAAACAACCGCACATGTAAGAAATGAAAAACTGGATCAAAACTCTTTGAGAAAAACTGAGTTTAAAAACTTTTATTACCTTGCCAAATTCTTAAAATTGTTTTAAGAAACTGGTTATATCAACTAATAAAAGTTTTGACAACTCACGTTTTATTACGTTTCTCAGGTTATTGTTTTGCTTGTGAAGATTTGCTTTACTCAAATCCTTGAAAGAAAAGTGAATTTTACAGGGGCGTATTGTAGGTATTCAAAATTTTAATCTTGGCACTTAAATTTTAGTACGGGATAGAATGTTTGAATGCCCATGAAAGGGCGTATATAAGAATGAAAAGGTTGTGGGCTAAACTTTAGTCAAATGTTAATTTGAATTGAATGAAGCTTAGACTAAAATCTTGGAATTTTCTTACTGAGGAGAATTTACTAAATTACTGCAATAAATTATAAAGTTGATTTAGGCGACAGTCTCAGGAGGCTTTGCAGAAGGGGCTAAGTCGGTGTTTAGGAGTCACCTGTCTTGCAGGTATTTTGATGGATTAAGAGTGACTTCTGAAAATGGTCGAGTCATTCTCACTTTTCAATCCTTCATGGTTCATTTCATCCCATCTTTCAATAAGCCTTTAATCTCTTGCCAAAGTCTTCTGAAAAATTTTCTATGGAAAAATATAATTTAAATTTAAAAATAAAACTTTTTTAAAGTGTTTACAAAATCTAGAGGTTCAAAATCTGAAGGAAGCCTAGTAAAAATATTTATCAGAATTTGTAAATTTATCTTCGGATAATGAGAAACTATTTTTTCAATCTTTGAATTAGTTTATTTAGATTATGAGCACGTGATAATTTCTTCAGAAATCAAGTTCGAATTACCTTAAGAAAATGCGATGAAAATTTGTGGGAGACGGAGAGGAAAAACGTTTAGCGTCGGAAACTCGGTCCCTTCGGAGCGTGGGAAAAGGGAGGAAAGTGTGTTTTTCTTGTCGGGATCGTTCTAACGAGAAGAACATTTTCTACCCTGAATTCGTAAACTCTCCGCTTTTCGTCACTTTCGTTAAATTTAATCTAGGTTTTCAAAGCTTAGAAAGTGTATAAATATAAAATGTATAAATGTACAAAAATTCACAGAATAACAAGTCTTGCGATGATAATAAAAGCAATAATAATGATAATAGTGTGTGAACGAAATTAGGTCTTCGATGTTTACTCTGAGTTAGCCTGTGATTCAGAAAATTCGATGCGATCATAAACGTGTTGTCAGGATGACCACAATAATCGAGATCGTAAAATGACATTTACGCCCTACATCAACAGATTGTTTTCATTCCAAGAATAAATAAAAGAAATTTTCTTCTGGGAATTAAATTTTTTTTTCAATCGTGTTAAATCAGTCATCTAAGTTTTCTTTCAATTAATTTAAAGTTAGCTTTTCCACGAAAATATTCACCTATACCTGAAACAATATTTAAAGACAAATTGAGCTTGAAAATATTTTTTTAAAAATATGAATGAAAATTATTGTGCCTGTTTATTAATCTCTAATTGTACAGCCGAGTGAAAATTATTTTTTATTTCGAAGTCAGGCTGTAAATAAAAAGTCGTTACTTTGGAATTAGTAAAAAAACAACTGAAATTTTTATATATTTCCTGCTGCCGTAAAAGGAGTGCTACTTTTAAATAACTTTTATATATAAAAAAGAGACTAAAGTTCAAATAATATTTCAAATAAATTTCGACATGAATTCTTGTCTCTTCAGTATCCGACGGCACCGAAGCGTCAGCCTCGAACATTTTTAAATTCTCTTTTCTCAACTTTCTAACCTTTCCAAATTCTTAAAAAAGACTCTTCCGTCCCTCGATTATTAATGTTTTCAAAAAATGTGAAACTGGACTTTGTAAAACTTCTTCAAATTTGAGCGACGGTACGCGAAGTTTTACCGCCTTATCCTTACTTATTTGACAATTTTTCGAAAAAAAAAAATACTATAAATCTCGAGAAAAACCTTTTTAAATAAATATGACGTTATAATTTTTTATTTCTTAATCTTCTTTTATTTCTTATTTCGTGCAGATATTTATTCCTTTTGCATTATTCGTCTTCGGAAGTTGCTGTCCTTAATATATGCGAGTCTTTTGAATAAAATTTATTCAGTTTGAACGAGTCTCAGAAAAAATTACCATGTAATTACTTTTTAGGAACTCAATCATTTAAAACTTGTCTTTTAATTTTTATTAATTTTTTTTCTTGTTATTTATTAGATTATTTTTATGTTATTAGTTGATTTTCATTCTTGACTTTTCGGAAATTATTGAGCTGGAATTTATAGTGACTTCCGAGGTGACTTCTATTCAACCATCTGTTCAAATTTACAAATGTTCATTTCTGGAGTTGAAGGGACAATGATAAATTTGTATTCACGCTGAAAAAAGCGTCGATACAAATTCTGCGGTAGTGAAGTAGAACTTCACTGCATTTAGGAAATAAAAGGCACATTTCTCCGAAAAGTGGCACTTTCAACTTCCAATCAGTGGCTCAGAAATATACAAGACATCCATCTCTTCACGCAACTTACAAGTGTTAAGAATTTCAAGAATCATTTAACTTTGGCCCGTCGGAACTTCGGACAAATGAGGCTTTAAAATCCTATAATCAGAGATTATAATGCAATTCCACAGAAAGTGATTCTCAGTTTTCGAAGACGAATCCCTCTCATATCTTACAAAATTAACATTTTGGTGCTTATGATTTGTATTATTATTTTTTTTCTGATAAGGCAACTTTTTTTTTCCTGAAGTTATAAAGATAGCGAGCTAATTCAGAGTTGTGTACGTACAATAGGAAAAGTTAGTGATAGCTTAGAATTTCTGATCAGGTTGAAGAGGACGCTGTCCGATATCGAGCGATAAGGGAATTTACATGAAATTACATTATCGAAGTCAGTGATAAGAAATACGAATGTCTGTGACAAGATTGTTGGTGAACCTGCTTAGCTAGTCACGCGCGTGTTTATCCGTTAGGTGACATCACGTGTTACTTCGTTACAGGTTACAAGATCGCATGTAAATAAAGTATATTTTCTTCCACGAATCGTGACGTCTTTATAATAGGAAACTGAATTGAAAGGTCAACTCGAATTTCGCAAAAAAATCACGAGTTTCGTGACAGGAGTCCTTCTAATTGTAAATTGAAATGCTTGAAATATTCCCGCTGAATAAGATTTCTCAATATTTTAAAATATTTTTAGATACAATTTTTCAACAGCGAGATAGTTTTTGTTTTAATCAAGGTTTATAAAAGGTAAATGTTTCTTGGATTTCGTGAGAGATAGATAAGAATTGTTTCCAGGAAAATATGATGAATTTCGTTAAGCCGGATATTCCGAGATCCGTTGATATTCGGAGCTTTGTGTTTGTTTTCGTGGCGTTAAATGTTGGCCTTGAAAAAAAGTCTATGCGTGAAATTTTCTTCATCAGACCGAGACAGAAAAAATAATTTCAAATTTAATCTTTTTCAAGTATGCAGGCCTCTAATTTGTAATTGTACAATTTATTGACTGCAGTCTTTAGTGACCACTTTTTATTTTCACGTCTGCCTATCAAAATTCTCTTCGCCCGCAGAAATTGAAGTTGGATGTCAACTCGTCAAGATATTGTTTATAATTAGCCTGACCTGGTATATTTTTCATGATAATAACGAAAGTGGTGAAATCTCATTTCTAATTGAAAAAAAATATATATTAGCTTATTTATGTTTTTTATTTTAACTCCAAAACTAATATAAATTTTACATAATTTCCAATCTTACTCTATACCTAGTGTAGTTTCCCGATAATAGCGAAATTGGTGAAATAATGTTCATACTTTCAAGTCTCAATCACGTAGCTCAACTCTTTTGGTTTTACCTCTTCATCATTTTTCGATGCTGTGAGAACTGCAGTCACGAAATTGCCTAAACGCTCATGCGTGCAGCTTTTGCTTCTTCGCGTGTTCCAATATTTTTCTCCAGTCGACGATCAGAATTTTTTTCAACTTCGGAATTAAAAAATAGTCAGGTTCATTTACTCCGAAATAACTAACCATAACGTAAGAAAAAAGAGGAAGGTAATTTCGATTTTCTTATTCTCAGTCAAAGTGTAGATTTATGCACTCGCTAATTCGATAATCGTTCCTTTTCTCACAAGTGAGGGTGATTGATAGCGACGTGAAGAAATCACACGTCGTCGAGTGATTTTTCGCCAAACACAGAAGTATGATGCACGTAAATTATAGACTAGCATAATTTATGTCGGTCATTTGTCATTGGATGCAGAAAAAAAAAATAACGTGTCTCTGATCGATGGAAATATAGTGCGAAAGGTAGGGATTTTCACTTGAAATATGTGAATAAAGTTTCGAACGTTCATTGAACGATTTAAAAAAATTTTTAATTTTTAAAAATTTCTTTCGCTAATTATTATTTAGAGAAAAAATTGTTCAAGCCTTTAAAAGTTGTAATGCGAAGAAATCCTACAATTAAATCAACACTTTCGACCACCCCCAAAAACCACCCCTTTCGAAAAATAACTTAAATCGAGAAAACGACCCTATAATTAATAACTATATAAAAATTTCTCGACGTGGAAAATTATCTTTAGTGGTCCAACGTTAAAGTACGTTAAGGGTTGTTTCTCACCCTTAGAATTCGAAAGTGTGGGATTTTCCTCCATAGAACGTGTTTTTGAGGTTCCTGAAGTAATATTAGTGAAAGAAATTATTAAAAATTAAAAATGTTTTTGGATCGTTCAATGAACGTTCGAAACTTTATTCACATCTTGAAATCTCTGCTCGATATTTCACTTTCTGTGTCTTCCAATCCCTCGATTATTTTTCGAAGGGTTTCAGAAATCATTTTGAGGGAAAGCAAGTAGAAATCCGAATGTTTTACCAGCTGGGATTGATCGAGAATTAATGAACTGTCTTTCTCTCGTGAGCTATAATCAGTATCAACGAGCCGGTAAAATTAACTTGGCAGCGGTAAATAATAAGGCTGGACTCGATTTTATAAGGCGCAAATAACAAGAAAGTTAAGAGCAATTTAATTTCGGTGTCACTGAATTGATTTAAAATCCGAGAGACAAGGTCACTGAATATTTCCTCAAGATTAATATTCAGTGTTTTAGTTAAAATGTTAGAGAATTTTATTTTTGGATTCGATAATTAAAAGTTAGTAAATGAAATAAAAATTTTATAATCTTTGCTAAATATAAAAAAAGAAGTTATATGATGTTTGAAATATTCCACTCAGTGATATCTTCATAGAGTGATTCATTATCGTGTCTTTTTCACAAGAATAGTGAGAGGAAGAAAATAGTTTCTATCGATCATGAGTTCGAATATCGATTATCGAAGAAGACGGGTTCATCAGCATCCGGCCAGAAGCGATGAGTTCAGGGTCGTAGAAAAACCTATAGGAATGACTTTCATAATTTAAATGTCTGATAAAGAAACGAGAGAGGTTAATAAATCGTAGTCTATAATAAAATCTTTAATTTCAATTTGTGAAAAGAGAGAAAAGTGGCTCATTTAATTGATTAGGTGAGCCTGCAAGAGAGTTTGATTCCTGATCCGATTCAAATTAGCATGTTTGAGTTTCAACTTGTAACAACAATAGAACGACAATCTTGGACTGTTTACGATCGGTAATATTATTAATTGCTGCTAGTATATCTCTCTCGACGCCTCGAGTGATTTATTTCCCTCGGGTGCACCTACACGCTCGTGGAAAAAAGGGAAAGCCTCGCATAGATCGGTTTCATTGCATCCAACACATTTTTCTTTCTGGTTCCAAAGATTTATTCTTATGTAATAACAATCTCGGATAATAAAATATTGCCAATATTAAACTCGAAATAATTTAATTATCTGACAAATATAAGAGACGTCATAATAAAGACAATTATCAGTTGTTAGTTTATTGAACAAGTAGATGCTTTTTAAATTTATACAGTTTTGTATGTATCCAGTGCCGTATTTTATATAGAGGCTGAAAAGGCTATAGCCTAGGGCGGAAAATTTTTGGGGACGGCACTGCGGCCGAGGAATTTTTTTTTAACTTTAGGGATTAAAAATTATAATACATAGTAAATTGCATAACATTTTGTATTAGAAGATAGTATATATTAAAAGATACGAATAGTTTATATTTTTGCACTCAACTTTAATTCGACATTGGCATGACTGATCATGGCACGAGAGTGCCTTTTTTTTTACTTAGTGCATTGCATCTTAGGGAAATTAGCATTGACAAAGGGCGGCCTTTCCATTGGGTAGCCTAGGGCGGCGTCAAAGGTAAATTCAGCCCTGTATGTATCTTAAAATGGGAAGATTTGAACAGTCGTACTTCCGGTCTTATATATATTAAAGTTTTCGATAATTATTGATGTCACGCGATTATCCAATTTTTCGTTTCTCCATCCAAGTGATCTCCATTTCTCAAGTACTTTACGCAAATAACAGAGAATGACAGCAGAAAAAACAGGTATCGAGCCTATTATGTCAATAACCAATAGTTTTATCGTGAGCGTGTTTTCACTACAAAATTTTAGGGTATCGCGACTTCAATGTTCTGACATCGGGTAATTGAAAGTGACAGTCGATTTGGACTACCTGTCACCGTTCTTGTCTCGTTTCGATACCTCTTTCCTGCCAAAATGATCATTTTTCAAAAACTAAATCGCGCCGTCATAAAGACCCTTCAAGCTTTTTCAATTAGTCATAAAATATTCAAAATTTTCCTCCATTCTTTATGTTCACTTCAGAGAAACTATACAAACCGAAAATTTATTAACTTCCACCTCCAGTTTTTCAAATAATTGAAAATGATTGATAATGTACTTTGAAATCTCAGCATTAAGATGAGCTGAAGAGCATATAAAAAAATATTGTTTGGTTCTTAAGTTATAATAAAAAATGTCCAGCGCACGCCTTCACATTTTTTTTTATAACTCAAGAACAACTTAATATTATTTGACGTTCTTTGGCTCATATATTAATCTTAATAATTTTTATGTATAGGAACCATACCTAGCACACTAGAAAAACCTGCTTCATATTTATATATTTTCATAATTCAACTTAAAATAATATAATGCTTGTAGCCAAGGAGGAAAAAAAAAATATTGATTGATTTTCGAGTTACAATAAAAAATGTCCAAGTTCCCATCTAGCGCGCGCATTTACATTTTTTATTATAACTCAAGAACCACCAAATATTTTTTGTCTTTCTTTGTTTCACTTTAAATCTGAGATTCCACGGGTTATTTCCTTCGATTTTAATTTCTATTCCATAATTTCTCTAAAGCACCTAGCAATTTGAATTTATTAAAAAAAATTGTTTTCCTTTTATTAAAAGGAGAGAGGGGGTTTTTAGATAATAGATTAGTGCAAAAAGAGGTGAGAAATTTGACAATAAATATTTTTGTTTATTTCTAGTATGACGATGGCCTACACGGGAGCTACCTTGAAGGTGGCGGTGGTGGGGGTGGGGCAGGGCTGTACCACCCTGATCCACACGGCGGTGCCCGGGGTGTGCCGGGCCTCCACCATAGTTCACACTTGACGGCCATGGGGCCAGCCCACTCCCAATATCAACCACCCCCACCCCCACCCCCGCACAACGTACTTTCGGTGTCAACGGGGGCAGTACAGGACGTTCACAAGCGAGACAAAGACGCTATCTATGGGTAAGTTGAAAATTTACAATAATTAACGATTTAAATTTCCCGCCAGAATTATGGCGCGAAATTTAAATTGAAATATTCCTCTTTTCTTTGATTATGTAGTAAAGGAATCTATATTTAAAAAGTGTTGTACGATTATAACTTATAAAAACTAACTTAACGTTTTTTTTTATGTCACCCAAGACGTATCTTATTATCTAAGATCTGAGTTGTAACTACTATGATATCATTTGCTTCTATCTAACTGATATGCTTCGCGCGTGTATTTATTCTACTTTATAGAAAAATTATAATAAAATATCTCTTTATAAAGAATTTGAGATTTGTGAGTCGTAAATTAATTAAGCTACTTTTGAAGAAACGATCGCTCTTCAAATTCGCAGTTTTGCAGTTTACAGTGATTTATCGCAGCAAGATGCCCCGATTTCTAGTATCCTGAGAACGGAAGCATATTATTTTCGCGGCAACCCTGTAATTTGTCCACTCGTCGTGTGCCCGGGCGGGTATTTTAACTTCCAGGAACGCCCGGATATTTAGGGCCTCTTTACATTATCCCTGAACATTCTTTACGACCAAGGCCCATTCCAACTTACACGCGACTGAATTTAAAGTCCCTAAAAAGCCCAAGTGGAAATTTACAATTGGCGTAGTACGGTGCCAATACCCGCACTGTGGTACTGGATGCCAAATACTGGCGCAGATCTGGCTGAGTGTTGGGATGATAACGCTGTTCAGTACTGATAGCCAGGTTTAGTTTGGTACTGGATTTAAGTACTGGTGCAGTACTGCCCAAGTGGAAATTAATAACCGGTACAGTACTGCGACAATGGTGCCTCAGGATTCGATGAAAAAATAATCTTTTACATTATTATTATATAATTATAATACTCTATGTATTTTTGCTGACATATTTAAGAACACCATTTATTCACTATTATTCAAACAATCACTACGCTATTTTTAAAATCGCATTTTATTAAAATTTTTATTTGCCGCGGGATTCGAACCCAAGCTTCGCATTAAATTCCTAATTCCTAACGCCTAAAGTATCGCGGCTGACTTAATATGAAATATGAAAAAAAAAATCTAAAATATAAGCTGCAGCTGCAAGGCCGTGTGATAAATGTTTGTGATTCGTTCCATCGAAAATTTTCGGCTTTAAAGATTTGAAAAATTGACTGATTAAATATTTCTTCTTTTCTAATCAATGAATGATTTTTTAAGAAATTATTAAATTTTTATTCAATTATAAACTTGATTAAATTTTCAAAAATTCAGTATTCTCAAACTTATAAATGTGTAGAAATATTTGATTCACAAATTTATGAATTCTTCGAAATTTAAAGTATAGAAAATTGTAAAATTTTTAAAATTTCAAAACACGAAAAAATATATTCGGTGTTTTTCTGTAATATATAATATCGATAATGAAAAAAAAATTTATTATTTCCGGGGTCTTAAATTTTGTGATTTTCATCTTTTTTTGATAGTTTTATATTTTTATTAAATTTTAAATTTCATAATCTTTATTATTTTTGAAATTTTATAATTTTGAGAATTGTAAATTTGGAAAATTTTTAGATCGGAAAGTTTATTGAACTTTTTTTCCATGTGCAAAGTAAAAGGATTGATAAACGTGCTTTCACATTGATATATTATATTATTATATATATGATATATATGATATTACTATATCATGAATATAAATAATTATTTTATTAAAAATTAAAATTAATTAATTAATTATATTTATTAAATATATAAGTACTTAATAAACATCGGCTAATACTGGGTTTGAAGTTGGCATGAGTCCGCAGATCCAATGTTGGGATTTTTTTTATTACTGTACAAAGCCAGTACTAGATCGATACTGGACTGCCAATATTGGCACATTACAACTGGCGTATCGGCTCTACCATGTAATTTCCAATTGGTAGCTTTAAAACGTAAAACAATAGAAAAAATTTGGGCCTTTCCAGATTTGAGTCTTTCTAAATTTTGCTTGATAATTTTATGAGAATTTTTCTTTTGGTGGAGTGTAGTTTTAGTATAGTGGAATCCGAGACACGTCGATGCAAAGTATTACGAGCTCTCGACTCTTATCGCGCTTGTTATCAGAGGCGCATGATTCAAGTGGGCAACTCGACTTTTCGATGCGATCGGGTCGAATAAAAGAGAGAAAAATGCGAAAACGAAAAGCAACTACGTACCTTTCTGGAGATTTCCTCCTTTTTATCGACACCGTGAGCCGTCGCAAGACCCAAGCTGGCTCCCAGAGATAATTGATAAGCACCTTATAGTGACGCGCTACTAACCGCTGTCGACTGATCTACCTTTATGGCGCCAAGATTGTATTACTCACCATCTTCTAAGACTACACTTTATAAATAACTGCTCCCAGTTTCATGTTGAAAATTCCACACGAACTCACCTCGATCTTTATTCAGGCAAGACAGAAAAATCATGGAAAAGTCAGAGAAATAACATGGGGAGATAAAAAAAGTTGCAAAAGATGAGTATTTTCTCAGTATTTTCTATGAAATAAGTCTCTAGAATAACACAGATCTATTTTGAATTCCAGTCTTGAGATTTATGTAACAACTTTATTTTTAATAATCGCTAGAAGCCCCGGCAATTTTTTTGGGTTGGCAAACTGTCGGACCGGGAAACCGGGAATTTTGTTTGACCGGGGAAAAACCGGAAAAACCCTAAAAATTTCATTTAGAATTGGGAATTTTTTATATTTTATCGAAAAATCGACTTTTTTCTACTTTTTAATGGGATGACTGAAAATTCCAGAGAAATAAAATTCCCGACACTTGAAAATTTCCGATAGTTTATAAAATTCCTGAAATTAAAATTTTCCAGTGTTGGGAAATTTTAATTTCAGGAATTTTGTACAATCTCGTGAATTTTATTTTTCCGGAATTTCCAGTCGTCCCTTTTTAATTAAGAAATTTAAATTTAAATTAATTTAACATTAAGAAATATTTATTTTACGAGTTATGAAAGTTTTAGAATATGTACTTTCGATTAATATTTATCACTTCAGTCTGTGATTAAAAATAACTTTATCGCGCGTAAATAAATAATTGTTTTCCTTATACCATACATTTTTTCTATTGTGTTAAAATTTCTATTTATATGTATACGCTGACTTTCAAACATCGCAAAAAGACAGCTATAAATTGGTCGGAGGAAAAAAATTGACCGGGAAATAACTGGAAGAAAACCGGGAAAAATCTGGGAATTTCAAATTGCTTGATCACTGGACACCCACACTCAGAAAAAAATTTGGTTGATTCAACCAAATTTTTTAGTTAATAAAGTTTGTTTGACTATACTAAATATTTTGGTTGATGCAACTAAATGTTTTAGTTGATCCAACAAAATGTTTTTCTTGGTTTAACAAAAAAGTTTGTTTACATTCGAGGAGAAATAAAACCGTTCTACTGGAATTTTCTTCACATTTTATTTAATATTTTTTTCACATTTTTTCACTACAAAGCTTCCTCTGCGAGGAATATTTTATATTATTTCACATTTTATTTAATGAATATTAATACACTTTGGAAAATACACTTTGAAATACACTTTTTAAAATTCTTTTCACATGTGACACTATTATGTATTTTGAGAGGTTAGATTTCCTTCACCTGTGTGAATCTTGGTGAACCTCGTGAATTAAAAGTTATTGTTCCGTTCAAAATTTTTCCTATAATAGTGCAGACCCCAATTTTTTAATAAATTAGGTACTGTGGGTGTCCATTTACTTGTATCACTCATTTTTAATCACTTTCACGACCCGATTTAAAATTTCGCGACGCCAACTGCCAACCAGCATGGGATTGCGTCATCTGCGTCGCAATGAAAGTATTTGATTGAATCAACCAAATTATTTCTTTAAAATTAACCAAATCATTTTTTAATAAATAATATGTTTCATTCAACACATTTAAAATACACTCGAATCTCCCAATAACAACCTTCCCAATAACAACAATTTCCCAATATCAACCGCATTCCTTTCTCATTATCAACCTGCAGTTACCTCAAATATCACTGGATACACTGCGCATGAGTTGCGCGCTCGGAATCTGATTGGTTGCTATTCGCGCGCAATTTAAAACGCTTAAAAATATTATTTTATATGCAATACGCATGCGCAATTAATATAACGCATGCGCAATTGGTGTTGACATTTGAGAGAAGGAATTTCGTTGTTATTGGGAAAGCGTCTGGTCTGGATTTCGTTGTTATTGGGAGATTCGAGTGTAATATGTTTCGTTCAACACATTTATTTGGTTGAATCAACAAAACATGCTCAAACAAATAATTACTTTGAATTGATCATATGAAATTGTTGCGTTTTTTAAAAGGAACCAAATGTTTAGTTGCGTTGACCAAATTTTTTAGTTGCAACAAACAAACCAGGTTAAACAAACTGTTTTGTTGCATGAACTCAATCTGTTCTCTGAGTGCAGTCTGGTCTTTTGAATAGTTTCTAATGGGATTTTAGAGATGCAAAGGAGTTAGAAAATTTGTAGATTCGCCCAATTGAGAGTCTTGCATGGTACACGTCGAATTTACGATTAAAAAATCGTGAGAAGGGGAAAAAAACGGAAACCGCAAAACCGCAGGCTCTCCGAACAATGATCAACAGACCATCGTATATCATATCATTACCTTTGTGGTTCTCGTCAACCCGACACCTAAGTCCTTTACCAGTCATTTGTCACCCCCACGTGCACTTTTGTCAGCTCTTCTTATTCAAAAGCCCGCGCCTTCGTCTCCCCGGGCATTTGCTCGTTTTAACGCCTGCCCATAAACAATGCAAAGTAACATCATACTTATGACGAAATTTCAAAACGGAAGAGAAACCGAGAGAAAGCTGCATCAATCCTGGACTTGATTATTCGGGATTGGCTTTTCAAAAAATAATTGCAGGGAAAATCTAAACTAAGGGTTGAGGAGAATAGGAAATTCCATTTTGAATACTTTAAATCAGTGGTCGGCAACCTTTTAAAAAAATGTACCCTTAAATGACGACAATCACGTACCCCGTTCCATGCAGCTACGTTCAGATTGAAAATTAACCATAATCAGATGATTGATGTTAAATTGGCGGTATAAAGCAGAGAAAGGATGAAAAAATAATATATAACATATTGGATGTTTTAATATTGTCTTTTACAGAAATCAAAGGAAATATATAATTAAAAAAAATGTCCTATAACATTACACGGAGAAAAATGGAAGTCAGCGGTTTTGTAACATTTACACAAATTCTTTAAACAAAATTTTTATTATAAGACAGAGTCCAAAAATACGGTAATCATTCCTAAACAGATCAGTAAAGATTACCGTATTTTTGGACTCTGTCTTATAATAAAAGTTTTGTTTAAAGAATTTGTGTAAATGTTATAAAACCGCTAACTTCCATTTTTCTCCGTGTATTAATGAAGGGCATGTAATACTTTACCATAAGAGCAATTTGGTTTACCCAATTATACATTCATAATAATAAATATTTTTAGCTAATAAGAGTCAATAAACCTTCGTCTACATCCCTTAATCCTATTATTAAAAGGACATACGTATCGAATATCGAAAAACTGTAATGCTAAATGCGTGGAATCGATTCCTTATATCGCGGGCGACGCGGGAAATTTTAAATCTTTATATTGTACAAAATCGCTTAAATTAAAAATAAAGTCAACCCGCACGCGTTCGGTCTCGTAATAATATGAATAAATATCATTAGTGGAGGGCTTTCTAAATTCGAGATAAAACCATATTGTAAATACGATTCATCGTATTTACGAAGTTTATTAGGGACCATTCCTGTATCTAATTTAATTTTTTTTTTTAGTATTCATACTGCTCTAATTGCACTAACTTATACGTTTCTTGACATTACGTTTGAACCATAACCACAAAAAAATATTCCACGAAGAATAATAAAAAAAACAAACGATATTTAAAAATAAACGCGTACCCCCTGAAGTTGTCGCGTACCCTATGGGTACCGCGTACCATCGGTTGATGACCGCTGCTTTAAATTTTACAGATTATTTTTGAATAACTTCAAAAATAATAAATTTCAAACTTCAAAGTTTGAAATCCATCAACTCCGAAAGAGATCGACATATATTATTTTCAATCGTAATTTTTTCTTGAGAAACTTTTTCTAAATTGCCAATCTGAAATGGATGGTATATGGGTATGTAAAAGCGGATAAAAGTGTGTGATTCGCTAAAACCTGAACTTAGCTGGAATTGCAGTTTCCGAGATGTGGAGGTAATCGAGCCTGATTGAGTGACGACAAAAAAAGTGTCCACGCCTTGATCGATTAATTGACCTAATTGCTGTTTTCGTCGTAGACTCGATAGTCACAATTTTCTCGTCCATATGAAAAAATCTTGTAACGTTCACGGTAAACGGTGGTAATTCGCCGGTCGAGCAAAACGAGCGTGCGAACGACGAACACCTTTTATACCTCCTCACATAACTGATCGCGAGGGAAAACGATCTTTTTATCCTTCACAGAAAAAGTCGTTGAAAACAAATACATTTATTCAACAAATACATTATTTCCGTTACATAACTTTTCGGAATTTCTTTCACAAAAGATATGTACCTATTTAACAAGAAAATGCAGATAACAAGATATTTGAGTTTGAAAGAAACATTTTCACCTTATGGTAGTGATGCAATATCGAAATGAAAATATCGATATTTTCGATATCGATATTTCTAACATTAAAATATCGATATTTACGATAATATCGAAATTTTTCTAATTTTTGAAAAAATTTTGCTAATAACTGTTTATTCATATTTTTCAATAAATAATTAAGTAATAACAGTAATTTTTAAAAGAATTTATTTATATAAATACACCAATCAACTTTTTACATAATTAGAAAACCATGTATAATACATAAAAAACTTCGAGTGACGCCTCACTGCACAACACTGGGCGGGGCACATTACTCAGGCCAAAACTGTTAGGGTTGTAAAATTTCATGAAACTTTCAAAGTTTCCTCTGATTTTAAAGTTTCATGAAATTTTACAACCCTACACAAAACGCAAAAAAAATCATCACATTGGAAACAATTCAAAGAAAGAATGGAAAATAGTTGATATCGATAATCGGACATCAATATTGATATGCATGATTGATATATCGATAGTCTAATATCGATATTAAAATATCGAATATCGAAGTCAAAATATCGATATTTCCGATATTTCGATTTCAATATTGCATCCAGTGTTGGGTAGTAACTAGTTACAAGTATTTAAGTTACTAAAAAGTTACTTTATTTGTAACTTTTAGGGTAACTTAGTTACTTTTTTTAAAAAGTAACTGTAACGTAACTTAGTTACGATTTTTGCAGTAACTTGTAACTTAATTTTAGTTACTCTGCAGTTACTTTGTATATCTTGTATATCTTTTTTGTATGAGATTAATTTACATTTTTCTTCTAATAAAAAAGGAAGAGATTAAAGGCTCGGATTTGAAAATCGCGCGGTTTTAAAACCTTCGGGTTTCCGTATTTTTGGGTCAATCAAAAATCTGACAACCACTCAACTCCTCTCGTTTGAGGATCCCTAGTTTATGGTTTATGTACACGGAAAAAAGAAAATGGCTGAATTTACCATTTAAAATAGTGAACATGCGCTTTGAACGCATTTTTTCAAGAATTTAGTAAGTTTTACTATTTAAAATTGTAATTTTTGCTAAGAAAATTGCAAACCCTGTTTCTTCATTGCAAAAGTTACAATTTGAAATAGTAAAAGTTACTAAATTCCAGGAAAACTGCGTTCAAAGCATGTTAACTATTTTAAATGGTAAATGCAGCCATTTTCTTTTTTCCGTGTAAGGTATTTTTAGATTGGAAGATCAGCCCTTCGAAAAGCAATTG
>CAJFCP010000674.1:85264-100910 GCA_904066005.1 Synergus itoensis | reverse complement strand
GGGGGGGGGTCAAATTTTACACAAATTTAATACCTTCTCTGATGAGAATGTAAAAAAATGAGTGTAATTTGAAAAATATAAATTGAACTTTTTGTTGCAGGCATCCCTTGTTCCCGCTACTCGCCCTAATTTTCGAAAAGTGCGAGTTGGCGACGTGCACACCCCGAGAACCTGGAGTGGCGGGTGGTGATGTGTGTTCGTCCGAGAGTTTCAACGAGGACATTGCCGTCTTCTCCAAACAGGTGAGTCCTATTCTAGCTAGTCATAATTCATCTGGCTCTTGTCACACATCTGTGAGAGCCAAACTTGAAAGCAGAAAATAAGCTGACAGGGGGTAAAGAGGGGAATAAAAGGCAGAAAAAGGCAAAGAAATCACGGTTCACCGATAAGCTACACGACTTAGCCTGTCGGTCATTTGCGTCGTTGGTAATAATGCCAATTTGTCATTCGTAGCTCATTCAACATCCGAGATATGTCGGGTTATTCGCCGTTATCGCCACGACATTTGCATAAAATATGACAACTTAAAACGCGCTTTAACAATGCATTTAAAGTTATTGTGTGTTATCTTTTTTGCTTTTCAAGTTTTAAGAGTTCCGCCTTCTTCTCATTTTACAGAGGATCCTTTATTTCTTCGTGAAACTTTGAATGTTAAAAGCTTTATTCATGGGTAAATAACAGTCGTGTTATTTATCTCCTGTTTATTAAAGAGCGCATCATGCCAGAGGCAAAAACGCTAATGGCAAATTGACCGATTGTATTAATATATTAATTCTATAATTTGTGCTTTTCTTGACGAATGATTGAACAAAAAGTTTTAAGTAGTCGCATGATTCACCTATTTGTAAAATATACAAGACTATACTCTCTAAATCTGAATTAGTAGATATTTGACCAATTCAATTAGTAACAGGGTTTTTGACTACCAAATCAGTAAGTTCTTCACTTTCTACTAATGAGAATGGTAAGATTTATATTACTAAATGAAATAGTAAGGATTATCTACTAATTTGTCCAGTAAGGTTCCTTACTATTTAAATTGGTCGCTTTCTAGTGATAGAAGTATCGGAGCTCCGATAGCGTCGGCATCACGTCGTCAGTGATCGAGTTCGAATTGTGATTATTAACTCGCGTTACTAAATTGACGTGTGATATTTTAATTAACTGTGTTCGTTTTCCTTAAAAGTGCGACAATAACAATCCCTGTGGTGTAATTTCACAGGGATACAATAATAATCAAAAATTTCCAGATTGGCCACGTGCAATGCGTGCAACAAAAAACCTACACTTTTATACGTTCATTACAATCACCGAGGTATAGTTCTACATTTGTATATTATATATATGTTAAAATTTATTAAATCGTGTTGCCTACAATATTTGTATTCTATAGCATTCATAAAAATTTAGTACGTGTCATTCAGGCTAGAATAAAGCAGGTTACTAATTCATTTAGTAGGTTATTCTTACACATTGAATTAGTAAGTTCTTACTAATTATCAGTAAACGAATCGGCGTTATTTGAATTAGTAGAAAAATACTATCAATTAGTAGTTTTCTACTAATTCAGATTTAGAGAGTATGTCAGAATTTTGATATTTTAATTGTTCGATGATGAGTGAAATCCCTGGCGGAAGATTCGGATTGAAATTCATTCCGAACCAATCCGAAAGCTTCCGAATGATTCCGGAATTTGTGTCCGAACCAAACAGTTTCATTCCGATCTAATCCGAAGGAAGTTTTCAATCCGAATTAATCCGAAACCCATTCAAAATCTATCCGAAGATTTAATCCGACTGAATACGAATCAATCCGGTCAATCCAAATTAATCCAACTTAATCCGAACTTTTAATCCGAATGAATCCGATTTAATCCGGTCTATCCGAACCAATCCGAATGAATCCGAATTTTTCGGATTCATTCGGATTGGTTCGGATACACCGGATTAAAACGGATTCATTCGGATTGAAAGTTCGGATTCGTTCGGATTGACCGGATTCATTCGGATTGAAAGTTCGAATTAATTCTGACTCATTCCGATTGACGGATTGATTCGGATTCAGTCGGATTAAATGTTCGAATAGCTTTTTAATGGGCTTCGGATTAATTCGGATTGAAAACTTCCTTCGGATTAGATCGGAATGAAACTGTTTGGTTCGGACACAAATTCCAGAATGATTCGGATTGATTCGGAATGCATTTCTATCCGAAGCTTTCGCTAGGGATGCTAATTACATAAATGAGAAATTTCAGTTATGCAATCGATTTATCCCTTGGCTAGGAAAAAAGTTGATAAATATAACAAAGGTGAAGATAAAATGGAAATGGCAAGGGAATTGCTTTAACGAGCTCTAAAGTAATCTCTATTAGCCTCTAGTAAAGATTGTCTCTTCCGCAAAGTAAACTGAGAATTACCCTTTTTTTTATGATAAAACACCGTGTTAGGGGCATAAAGTGTCAACGATAAACGAAAGCGACAGTAAGTAAAACTATAAATATAAATTAATGCCGGTATTTGTGAATATAGAATAGAGGAATTTTGTAAGATACTTTTGGGATTAAGTTTAATTCGAGATGGATCTCGTAAACTGTTACTATATAGTATTCACATCAAAGAATCCGGACAAAAAAAGGGACTAGGCTTTAGTCACGTCATAAGCGTAACTATAATTATATACCAGGATCGGTGAACGAATCCTCTGGATTTCTTGGACATTCATCGTCTCGCCCAATGACCTGTCACTTCAGATTCGTGCCAGAATGTTTTGATGGTTCTTTAATAAGAAAAATGAGTGAAAATTTTCTTCAGCGGTAAGATCAGATGATGAAAAACAAGAATTTTTTCAAAGTTGCTTTAATTCTGGTAAATTTTTCAAAACTCGTTTATAATATTCAAATTTTGGCGCACTAAATTTTAAAGTTTCATCCACATGCAAGGATTCGTTGGTTTTGGAATAACGCAGATTATAAATTTGAATAATTTTTTTTTACTAATAGTTTCAATCAGTGATTAAATTCTACCTACCAGATTATTTTTTATTGGAAAATCAGAAATTTTAGTCCGTTTTCTTATTTCAAGCTGAAAATCGTTATAATTCAAAAATTTTCATTTTTGAGACTTTCATACTTATACAATATGTAAATTTTTCTGTTTCCACTTTTTATATTTTTTTAAAGTGTGTGTTATTTTAATTAATTAAATTAAATTAAAATTTTTTAGAATTGCTACCAAATTTATAAACTTTTAGAGTATTTGCGATTCAATTTTTTATATAAATTTTCCTGAGTTTAATTCTTCATACTTTATGAGATATTGCAGCTCCCAACTCAATATTATCCCAAGCGGAATCAGTGGAACAGTAGAATTAATTAAAAATTCTTCAAGGGCCGACATGGGGCGTCCTTGAAATTAATAATAAGTTCTTACATTGTCCTCTTGAGGTTTTTGGTGTCGTCACATAAAAAAAAGGAAGAAAAAAAAAGTAACTGTAGAGAATCGTCTTCCTCGTACATACATATATTATATTATATATACATATATCTATCCACACGTGCAATACAGATCACATTGTGCTCAACGAGGCAGAAGACTTTTAGGCCCTCGTTTTCGGCTTTCGGGACCCAACTCGGGGCATACCGGGTATACCTCCACTCCAAGGACATGTTGGTAATCCGAGCTGAGGCCCCATGCCGTGAAACGATTTGGGGCCTTTTAAAAACGTACCATTTCACCGTCTACATTCCACTGTGCACATGTAAGCGCGTATATCCGTTGAGGCCTCTCGCGAGAGCGATTGATTCATCGCGCGAAACTTGGCCCATCGCTCGAATTAAGAGTCGAGGTTACGAAAATAAAATAACAGAAAAGAAAAAGAATGAAAAAAAAAGAAATGTTGAAATATTCTTCAGACTGATCGCTGAGGCGAGGGATAGCAGAAAAATAGATGCTCGTGTATTCTGCGACGTAAATGAGTTTCTGGAATAATAAATCAAAAGAGCCTGAAATTTCATAAAATGAATTTAGTATTTAAAATAAAAAGAATGTATCAAGTAAAAGTAGTGTTTTTTTCAAAAATTAATTTCGCTATCAGCATCGTCTTTAGTAGAGCAAGCACCTTATCCAACGTGAAAGAGTTTACCTCTTATCAGTACCTTATCTCGTCATAGCTTCTCTTTAACACAGCTACCGTGTTACTAGAGTGTCCTAAATTCATATTTCACTTGCAAGCAAACTTTTCGGGGTTCGCAAACTCAATATTACACGATGATAAGGTAAATTTTCACTATGATTTCAACAGCAAATGCTAAAAGTGAACTATACGCTTTGTCATAGTCGTTCCTTAAATTTCTTATCTGCTCGGTTTATTGACACGAAAATTATTATTAGTTTATTGCGAGTTTTGTTACTGATTTGATATACGATTATTCTCGAAACTAAATATTTAAACATTTTTTTTTTAAATTTTTCCTATTTTTATTTTTTCTAAAATATTCCACGACAATTAAAATTATGAAACTAGTAACTGCCAGAAAAGTATTCCTACACATTTTCTGTTCTTGGGAATTAAAGATAATGTTTGTACAGTTGGAGAGGTGAAGAACGTATACAACATCAACCAGCATATAAAATGTGCGGACTTTAATTACTGTAATTATAAAGTTCCTACAATAATCTCGATCGTTAAATACTAATGGGCATGCATTAGTAGCCGCCAAATAAATGAATAAAAATTGATATAAGTTGATGATAAAACCTGCATTTTACTCTATTTTAGTTTTATCTTGTACACGTAGATTCCAATCGTAAATTCTTAATGTATAGTTGCAATACCTATATACATACATACCTATAATCAGTAATTACCGCTCTTTAAATATTCAACGTATTTCTCGCAAAATAAAAAATGTCTTTACTTTAATGAAAAACAAATAACAATTCTCGGTGAAGGAATTTGTTTTATCTCTGATCGAGTGACGTGACACTGAACGGCTAACGTCGATGAACGGCATACAAAAGGGTTGTTAGATAAGCAGGTGACAATCCTCTTGCGGCCATTTTCGAGGCGCTAAGCCCCCATGGGTTCTACTTTCTCTCTCTCTTTCTTTTTTCTTTTTTTTTGATAAAGGCGCGATAGGGCCTCCGTGACAAAAGGGCCGCCCGCTGCGTTGCGGGATTATTCTCTACTTATTTCGCATTGTGCGCATATATGTGGAGCCACCCGTGAGTCGTGACTGCGCATGTGCAGTGCCAAAACACACAAACGTGCGCGTGCATTTCAAGTTGGCGCATGTAATAAATTGTTTAAGGGATGCATTGTACTCATTTCTCAATATATTCTGATAATAGTGACTAATCTTTACATATTTAACAAATTTCACCATTTCATTATCATCTTTAATCTCTGCTCTAATTTTTTGATGTGTGCCTCCTAATCAGGGCCGAATTTACTATAGGGGCCATTGTGGCCATGGCCCCAGGGCCCCCACCAATGCGAGTGCGAAAAAAATTTTTAATTTTCTTTTTTTTTTCAAAAATTTATCCTTAATTCGATATAAATAAAGAAAACGAAAATAAAATTTTTAATGTGTTGTGCGTGAACATATCGTTTTACTTCTTGCTTGAGTACACTGAAAGTTTAATAACAGAATACGTTGAAATCGATATTAGAATTTATAAATTCTAATATTAGATCGTAAAAGATCATACTATAGTATGATCTTTTACGATTTAGGGAAATCGAGTAATTATATCAGAAAATAATATAGAGGATTCTGAAATTTGCTAAAGTCTATACAAAAAATTGCGAGTCACTCGAAAAGAATAATATAGACGAAAACAGACGAAAATAAAAAAAGGGAAAGAATAAAGTTCGTAACCCTTCGTGAATCTCTGTCAATTTCACACTGCACAATTATAACACATAAATACACACATTATGAACATTTATTCGCAGAGGTAACTATACTAACTACTCAACCTTAACTTATATACATATTACGCACACATAAACATAAAACACACGCATCGCAAGTAAATTACGCTGAGAGAAAAGGTTTGAAGGTTCCTTATTTAGTAATTGGTGAAAATGTTTGCACTTGTGAGAAACGGCATGGTGTTTAGCGGGAAACACAAAGTTCTCCGAAACTCCGATTCACATCGTGAGCGCTACGGTCGGCGAATTCGGCTTACCTCGGGAGATTATCGGAGCTATTCGGATTTTTTAATATAGTGACTTACAATTTCCTCAACTGAAGTTTACAATTTTTGTTAGCGTCTGTATTAATTTGTAGAATATTTCTACTAACATATGTAACTCAAGCTAGTAATTTCTGTAAATGCTTTTATATTATTGGATAATGTCATTATCAACTTTTATTATTCTGAGTCCATAATACATAAAATATCAATCTGTGCTATTGAATATACCAATTCTTATTTTCAAAAATTTTAAAGTTTCGTAAATATGCTAGAAATAATTTGTATATTTACACGATTTCCCCAAATCGTAATCGACTATATCAATTATGAATATTGAAATAGCAAGTATTGCTACTAAATTTCTTTCAGTGTATCCTTGTTTATATCCAGAAAATTTTAGGGGCCCCCACCAAATGCTGGCCCCAGTGTCCCCACAAACCTAAACACGGCCCTGCTCCTAATATTAATATATGCCGAGGCATTAACTTTAATGCCTGCCTCAACTTTATTTACACTGCGTAAACTTTTTAACTGTTTAAAATTCTGACGTTTAAGCCTCAGTCAATTTGTTAAAGCCGGTTGTCGATTCCTGTCTTACAAAAACATGTTGACGTCTTATCTAATGACGTTTCAGCAGTAATAATGCCTGCGCCCCTTATCTTGATACAAAAATTGTGGATGCTTGCACTCATTCTGTTACCTTTTTGCAGTTGCTATCCGAAATTTTTACTCTGCAGGTGTTTTGCATCCTGTTCTAACCCGACCACTCATGTCGGGTTAGAACAGGATTTGGTAACTTAATTATTGCATTGAAAGTGAGAGATTGAATTGACAAGCCGAAAGAGTTGAAACGTGTCTAATATACAAGGTATCTGATTTGGTAGCATAATCCCTAGAAGAGACGAGTTGTACACTCTCTTATATTTCACATTGTGTAACATGTAGCCTTTTCGAGGAAGTTTGATGGTAAAGGGGACGATAGAAAGAATACGACTGCTCGTTTTATGCTATTGTAAATCGATCTATTCAATGGGTCTACCATTATCCCATCATGGGGCACTCTTCCGAAATACCCAGCGGTCCCTCGGCGCGCCACGCTGTGCGCTTTGCGACGTGACACACGTGGTATCCCACTGCGCATTGTTGTGCTCTTTTTTGCCAAACCTCTAAAGTGCGTTCCACTTTTGCTTTATGCAAAAGGCGTTCTCTGCATCCAATCAATTACATTTCTTTTGTTTTTTGACAATCGAGAAACTCGAAAATTTTTTAAGCAAGATAAAGTTTTAATTTAGTTTAAAGATTAGTTTAAGTTTTATAGTTGCAACACTGAGAAAAATGTTTGGTTCGGACAACAAAACGTCGTTTGGTTGCTATAGAAGCAACAAAAATTTTTGGTTGTGCCAATCAAATCTTGGTTCTTTCAACAAACCTGTTGTTGGCACAACCAAACAATTTTTGGTTGCAACAAAAATTTTTGGTTGTGCCAAAAACAGGTTTGTTGAAAGAACCAAGATTTGGTTGGCACAACCAAAAATTTTTGTTGCTTCTATAGCAACCAAACGTTTTGTTGTCCGAACCAAACATTGTTCTCAGTGAAGGTTTTAGTTCTGATCTGCAGATCGGTTTCTTGGTAACAATGCGAGTCTCATCAGCAAGAAGTCAAATTTGTGTTGTATAAATATATAACAGGGGTTCGATTATATGTAACTTTTCGCTTTTCGCTTTTCGTTTTTCGTCTTTTTAAATTTATGCCATTTCCTGAGTTCTGTCACAAAATTATAATTTTACCCGCATTTAATTTTATATTTTAATAAATAAGTGCATCAAAAAATTAAAATTTACGATATAATCCGCGAGGTTAGTATAACAGACTATGTGGATGCCATTTGTAAATATTTGTATTTATATTTCGATGATAATAAATTGAATTTTTGTAGAAAAATCTGTTTAAATATATGTATTACTAATACCATATGTTTCGCTTATTCGCAAATTATATTAATTGATATTTAATATTTGCAAATTTTATAAAATACATAACGCAAAATTTTAATTATTTATTTAAATAATATTCAAGTTAATTTAATTTCTAGAAGTTGTTTGAGCGAACTCATTTCGTCGCTCACTTTCTTCAAATAATGCAAACGCATTTTTTTAGATTTTTCTACAAAAATTTAATTTATTATCATCGAAATATAAATACAAATATTTACAAATGCATCCAAGTGGAGTCTGTTATACTAACCTCGTGGAAATGGAATAAATTTGAAAAATTTATATTAAAAATGTATTTATTATTATTATATTTATTATTATTATATTTATTATTATTATTATTATTATATTAAAAATTTATTTTAAGCAAAAGGCGAAAAGCGAAAAGTTACATAATCGAAACCCAGCTCTCCTCAGTTAATACGTAAAGGTACACATTTTGTACAAACACGGATATAGAAGCTGCAAGTGTCACGATTGTTTACTTTTTTTCGCAAACTTAACAATTATTGCCATCATTATCCCGGGTTTTTCACATATTGTTGACAATTCGGTTCGCTGCTCATACCCGTGTAGAAAGTTACAAATCTGGCCCAGATTGGTGATGAAACGCCCGGCCCGATCCGGTCAGGTTTGACCAGGTGTGGGCCTGGTCGGGCCGTGTGTTTCATCCCCGGTCTGAAATCCCCCGATCTGGACCCGATCGGGGCCAGATACCCCAATCTGGGCCCGATCAGGGCCACAGCAAAATTTCTACTCGGGTATACCCGGGTATAAATTTTGCTGTGGCCCCTGTCGGGCCCAGATCGGATGATTTCAGATCGGTGATGGAACGCTGAACCAGACCGGGCCCAGATCTGGCTCTATCGTGCTATGTCTGGGCCCGATAGGGCCAGATCTGGGCCCGGTCTGGTTCTGCGTTCCATCACCGGTCTGGGCCAAGTTTGGGAATTTCTGCACGGGTATGTATATATGGGGCATTATTCCTCAAGTGTACCACCCTCAGAATTTGACTTTGTCTGATCGAACTTAAACTTGGGTAAAGTATAGTCTTACTAGATACAATTTTAGAAGAAAAAGATTTTTTCAATTGGATAAAAATTGACCGAGATAGGGGAGGGGGATTTATTCGAATTTTTTCGATTTTGTATGCTGTTTCGTACTATTTCGAAGATATTAAGCTCCTTTCCTATGGAATATACAAAATTTTGTCCCACATGTTTTTGATAGATTTTTTCTTGGTCTATCGAATGGTTATAACCATTTTTTAAAAAATTGAAAATTTGACCGATTTTTTTGAAAATAAAAATATTTTTGACTTTTTTAGAAAAAAGGCATTTTTTTTCATCTCAAAATAAAGCTTAAGTCTTTATCTTTCGATGCTGTAAAATTCAACTTGCCATTTTTTGTTGTTTTCGAGAAATTAAATAAAGAGAAATGCGCGAAGCAGTCTCGAGCGCCGTCGGCGCGGCGCTTTACTCTTTATTTAATTTCTCGAAAACAACAAAAAACGGCAAGTTGAACTTTACAGCATCGAAAGATAAAGACTTAAGCTTTATTTTGAGACAAAGAAAATGCCGTTTTTCTAAAAATGTCAAAAATATTTTGATTTTCAAAAAAATCGGTCAGATTTTCAATTTTTTAAAAAATGGTTATAACTATTCGATAGACCAGGGTATCGATTATGTAACTTCACTTCACTCTCACCTCACCTCACTTACGCCACCCTTCAATTTTTTTTCTAAATTCACGTGAAAAAAAATTGAAGGGAGACGTAAGTGAAGTGAGGTGAGAGTGAGGTGAGAGTGAAGTGAAGTTACAAAATTGATACCCAGGAAAAAGGCTATCAAAAACATGTGGGACAAAATTTTGCATATTCCATAGGAAAGGAGCTTAGTACCTTCGAAATAGCACGAAACAGCACAAAATCGAAAAAATCCGAAAAAATCCCCCTCCCCTATCTCGGTCAATTTTTATCCAATCGAAAAAATATTTTTCCTCTAAAGTTGTATCTAGTAGGACTATACTTTACCCAAATTTAAGTTTCATCAGACAAAGTCAAATTCTGAGAGTGGTACACTTGAGGAATAATGCCCCATATATCATCTCATTAACTACCGGAATAAGATTTTTGATAAGAAGATACATCGTTAAGAACGAAGAAGAGTATAAAATTTGAAGAAATGTCGACAGTAGCAATTGGGCGTGAAGCCACCTGTTTCAGGCATCTAAATCAATTTCTTATTTGCTTCGTAATCGAACATGGTCATGGAAATGATTACGAGTTTATGACGGCATATCAATTCCTAGTAGCTTATGGGCCTCTCAGAGTTTAATTTACGATCGCCCCCATCGTCGAGCGAGCCATCGCCTCTCTTCCACTCCATGAATCAAAAGTTCAAGGTCGTCCGTCACTTTTGCGACAAGTTTCGCTGGGGTCGTGGGATCACTCCGGAAACATGGTGGGTGTGGGTGTTCGAGTCAGTCGTGTGCGTGGTTGTTGCTCGACGGTCTGCTTGAGTGTCGAGAAGGTTCGTACCTCGTGATGCCCCGTTGGGATTTATTGGCGCAATTAGAATGCACCTCGGGGGCATTAAACCCTCGTAAAACGTTGGACCGCACTGACGGGCTGACTAATGCCCACGACAGAGAGCACGCGTGCTACCTGCTTTCCACTCTTAAAACTCTACAATCTTCACAGACGATATTCCTGTCCAAGAACAGGAGAAAACGAACGAGCTCAGGGAAGACTTTAGTAAACCACCATTTTAAAAACTGGTCGTAAAAAAACCGACGAATTTAAGACTGTTCAGCTTTATTGAGGTACACTGTGGATCATGTTATAACGAGGCGTAAAATACCTTGTACCTTATTTTCCGAATGATTGGCCGTGTGTTAAAATGCTGGTTGACATCTGTTCTTGAAGATTTCCGATTTAATTACTTGAATTTGTAATGATTTATACTCTGCTGTTATATTTCTTGACGAAATCAATAATGCTCGTTGCTTTTAATTTGCATTGGTCTCGAGATATGAAATAATTGGCAGTAGGCCGAAAGGTTATCGAGTCGAACCTGGGCATGAAGAACGTGGGCATGAGTGTGAGAAAGAGAAGAAAAGAAATCTAAACAAGCCTAAAGCTGGATTATCATAATCGCGACAAGCTGTGCGTCTCTTTCGTCGCTCTTGCCTCGTTATTGTAGTCAAATTGATTTTATTGTTGTCGTCATATTGTGCCATTGTCACGTTACGTAAGAGACATTTGTTAGTGATGAAAAGGAGCGATACTCAATACATAAATTTCACTGAATCCTAATGACAAATCTGTGTACTTAGTGATAAATAGCAGATAATAAATACAATAGATAATTTTTACAGAAGAAGATACAAATATTTGTTTAAGTCATTTTGATAAGAGATTGTATAAAATTATTCAGTTAGACTAAAGCCGACTTTTCATTGCGAGATTCTCGTTCATTTTTCACGAGACTCCTCGCCTCGCTTGAATGTTGCTGAAAAAAAAGCATGGTAGCGGTTCTTGCTGATGCCTGCATCGAGAATTGCGCGCTTCTTCAGCCGAGAGACCAAGGGTTATTCTCGCTTTAAATGCTGATGGAAAAAAAGTCTGGGGAAAAAAGTTTCTTTATTTTTTGCGATCTGCCAGCATCGTGTCAATAATGCCAGGAATTCGCTGAGAAACTAACATACTTGACATTACAGTTGCATAGTGAAAGCAAGCTATTTTATGACTCTCGGGCGCTAAACTAAACAAAATTTTACTATCTTTCTTTGGTTTGTACAGCAAAATGTAGAGGTAAAATATCTTATTTCGTTGATCTTTGATTCTCGGACGATTTGGAGAGGTAGTTCAGCAGGTATATAGTCTTTTCTAATTTCTAACAGAAAAAGTCAAGGCTATATCACTTTCTTGATCTTTGCTGGTCGAGTCAGGGAAAGTTAGGATATTCACAGTTTATGGAGTTTGGGAATGGTTGGTCTTTCAGTTGTATTATTTTACAGCATCCTTGAGAACCTGGAGCACTGGGCATTAAACACCAGGCTGAGAAACTCCTCTTCTTTCATTCCCTCATATTGTCTCTTTCGACTTTCCCAGAAATTTAAGGTCAAGAACATCTTCATTTGTATCAAAAGGAATCCTTTCTGTGGAGAAAATTTTCCTTTGAGATTTATTAAAAATGTGTATGAAAATATAGCAAAACTTACAAATATGCAGCAGTCGGAATGGGAAGGAAACTTTAGGCGAGACGAGATTCAAATGACGAATTTATTGACGCAATATATGTATAATTTATAAGTGAGAAGCAGAGGCGACGTAAAGTTTGTATCTTCATGACTGAAAAGTAAAAAATGCGTAAATTTTCAAAACAGAGACTTGATTCTCTAATCTTGAAAGGTCGGCCTTTTATTTTTTGAAGCAGTTTTATCGAAGGAGTTTGTGTAGTTTGCAAGATTGGAAGAGGGGGAACTGTTTACAATTTGTAATCTACTGTGTCTACCTGTGCGGAGCTAGCGGTCGCTCAGGGACCTTCGAAAAACGTGAAGCGATCGGTTACGACGGACGGGCTCAGAACATAGCAAGAAACTAGTCCCCCTACGAAGAGACTTGACAGTATTTTTGTCGAACGTACTGGGAGACACCTTCATTACTATACACTTTCGATGGCGATACGCGAGAGGAACTCCCATTCAGAATCCAATCTCATGAATAACAGCGCATGCGGAATCTGCACAAAATTTGGCCCACGTGATCCTAAAACAAGCAGGAATGCACTTCATAAGTTTCTTATTCTCTCTTCAATTCAATCTTCATAATCTGCAGCACGTCCATTAACCGCAACATAAGTCACTTTATTAAATTCACTTTTTCCCGCATCGTTCACTTTAGATGTCTATTTAATACGTCTTATTTAATGTAACTACCGTCTTTCATAATAAAAATTCTTTTTTACGCTGCGAGGTGCGAAACGCAAATGAAAAAAGGCATAACAATATTCTATCAGATAATTGTGACATATCCGGGAATGATGCTAAATGAATGAATGAATTTCCATTGAATGAAGCCTGATTCGCAATTTTTTACTTTATACAGCGAGCTTAATATAAAGTCTCTAAAATTATGCTTTTATAATGCAAATTGAGTTGATTCTAATTAGGAAGATAGTAAAATCCGGGCGAAGTTTTAATGTTCAGGTGATACGATCATTTGTATATACATATATATATATATATGTACACTTTTGTGTTTTAAGAATGGCAATTATAAAGTTTCTTCTCCTGTTACAGATCAGACAAGAGAAGCCTTACTACATAGCAGACCCGGAGGTGGATTCCTTGGTGAGTTTATACAGCATTATTTTCTGGAATATGTACTTTCTTGTACGCTCAAGTTGTTACATGTGGTTCCAAGCAAACATTATAAAATGTGGCAAAGTGTAAAAGTTAATTTTTATTCAGGAGGGGCAAACGCCCTCCTGATTGGCCTGAAAAGCTAGAAAGCATATTTTTTCTAGTCTTTTGTCGAGATCTTAAAAACTCGAGGAATATTTCAAATGACCCTGTCCTCTCTTCTTGTTCCCTGTGCGGTCTACGTTTTCTGATCGAGATAAGATTGAGAAGTGGGCCTTTTAAATACACTCAAGAAGATTCAAGAGGGCGTCCATCCATCCCATTTAGAATTTACCCACGGTTCTGAATATAATATTCTCTTCAGCATTCCTCTTTTTTTTTTCTCCTAGAGGATTAAAAACATAATCGGGCATAACTCATCGCAGTGGCGAATGAGGTATGCATACTTTTGAATTTTTTCCTATTCTGTTGTCACAACTGTTGGCTGACGGCCTCGGCGGACAGAGGCGCGAGCCACGCAGACGGATGACGACGAGAAAAACGAAACAAACGAGCAGAAATATTATGTACTTTGCCGCGAAAGAACGCGCGAGCAAGATCGTCTCACTTGGCTCCCCTTTATACTTGCATTATGCATCCGCATCTGGTATAGTTATGAGGACGTGCGGGACGATGGCGCAGAAAAACGAATGTCATCTAAAATCTAAATTGTAAAAGGCCGCGGAAAAACTTGAGAAAGGATCAGGAATGTCTACGTATTGTAGCAGCCTAGAGTTTAGAATCTTGATCTCCATTTTGAAGAAGAGAAGCTTTCTCGCTTTTTTTTGCATGCACTTAACTTTTTATTTTGATATACATACCAGGTGTAGAAGTATGAAACCGGAATTTCCCTATAGATGGTGCTTGCCATCAGTTTAGGGACCATGGAGAATAGACATAAGGAGATCAAACTAATGTAACGAAAAATGAACACATTTCAGTCGGAAGTTCTGCAGTGCAAAAACTTCCCGACTGATGGCGCGACATTTCCATAGTGTCCCGTCGCCAACCGTCGCTACTATTTGAATTTGTTTTCATGTCCATGTTCATGTGCTTTTAATCATTTTGTGACATGTTCATAAGGAGGTGAATTGTCAAAAATTTTTCATCATTTTTCTAAAATGAAGGTAATTTTTTTCTGATATTTCTTATAAAATATATTTCTGATATTTCTTATAAAATATAATGGGCTAATTCATTATTAAAATAAAATAAATGATTGTTTACGTTCATTTGAGGTTATATTTATACTTCATGATGACAGCCATATGATAGCCTGCGAATGGCGGCCATTATTAGTGTCTCCTATGGAACACTAACGCCATCAGTAGAGAAGTTCTTGTATTTTTTTATTGTACTTCCGACCAAAATGTGTTCGACTTTTGTGAAGTCGATGTACAGGACTTTGCTCTCCTTATGTCTATTCCCCATGTTAGGGACCGTAAGGCCGCTTCTGTAGCGCCACCATCTTCCTCTAACAGCTGACGAAGATTTTCAACATACAACAATCCAAGTTTCATATTCCAGTATATTTTTCTATAAACTTAAACATGTCGATTGTTGCGAGGGGCTATTCACTGAGAATTCATGTTAGTCCGTGTTAGTCAGACTACCAAGGTACCAAGTACTGCCCCGACTTCTCTGCGACGACCGTAGTGACGACGAGAGACTATCAATGACTTACCAGTGACGACTAAAGACGACAAGAGACTTACTCATTGATGATTGGCTCTAATCTGGCGCGCGATTCAAAATCGAATTAAATGGACCAATGGGAGAATTTCTCCAGCGGTAAGTCAAAACAATGCGCGCGCAGGCTACCCCGTTTGAGAGCACTGACTCATTGGGATTTTAGAAGCAGGCACTAGCCAATGAAAATTAAGAAGGAGAAGAAGAAGAAGACTCATTGGGATTTTCCGATTGTTTCCGATTTTCACCGAGTTCCCACGAAGTACGGTAGAATGCTTAGAGACTACCAAAGACTAACCAAGACTACTTACACGGAAAAAAATAGTACTGGAAGAATTACCGAACTATTTCGATGT
>CAJFCP010000674.1:54524-84864 GCA_904066005.1 Synergus itoensis | reverse complement strand
TCGGAATAGTTCAGTAATTCTTCCAGTACTATTTTTTTCCGTGTATATTGACTACTGCTGACTACTAAAGAAACGACTTGAGGATTTCGGAAAAGTTAGTCAACGGTCGTCATGAGAATTCTTCAGTGAATAGCCCCTCGGATTGTTATGCCTACGAACTACTATTTGCGGACAGCATTGGTTTTCTGTTATCATTTGAAGAAAACTGCTGCTTGTCGACGCTTACGGTGAACATGCTCTTGATAAAACACAGTGTTTCGAGCAGTTAAAAAAATTCAAAAGTGGTGATTTTGACGTGAGAAACGAAGAGCGTAGGAAACCACCGAAAAAGTTTGCAGACAACGAATTGCAAGCCTTATTGAATGAAGATGATTCTCAAACTCAACAAGAACTCGCGGATCAATTGAATGTGACGCAGAAAGCCGTCTCCATTCATTAGAAAGTTATGGAAAAGATTCAGAAAGAACAGGGAAAATGGGTTCCGCATGATCTGAATGAAAGACAGCAAGAAAATCAAAAAAATCACTTGTAAAATGGGAAAATGATCACGGAAACGATCGCGGCGTTCAGTTGGGAAATATTAGCGCATGCGGCTTATTCTTCAGACCTGGCTCCGTCCGATTATCATTTATTTGCATCACTGGGACACGTTCTCGCTGAACAACGCTTAAATTCATATGAAAATGTACGAAAATGGCTTGATAACTGGTTCGCTTCAAAAGAAGAACTGTTTTTTTTGGCGTGACATTCATAAACTACGGAGAGGTGGGAAAAATATATAGCTAGGGATGGGCAATACTTCGAATAAAATATTTTTCATCGTTTTTGAACAACAGACATGTAATTTTTATTAAAAAATTCCGGTTTCATACTTCTACACCTGTATAGGCAGAGAAAAAGAGCTGAAGGCTTTCGATATCGAATCTGCAGCAAAAAGTGAGAAGGCAGCAGGTGTTATGAGTAGTAAATCTAGAAAGCAAATGGCTTTGTGTAGAAGTTTAGGCGCGAAGCGTCGTCTCACGAGTCTAGAGGTTAGAGTTCTCTCACCGGCATCGTTTTGCGATCAGCATTGCGTTCGCTTGCGGGCAAGGGAGCTTGGCGTGGCTTCATTACGTCCGTGGCAAATCGCAATCTACGAGCAATGAGCTTCTATCGTAAAGAAGAACGAGGCACGTAACGCTGGTAGTTTTTGCTCAACACTCTCTCCGTCTCTCTCTCGTTCCCCTTTTAACTCTCGTGTTCCTTCTTGCTTTCTGTCAGTCGATCGACTGGACTTTTTGCCGATAATTTTGCAGAACGGAAAAGTCCTCCCTCTCGAAATTGCCTCTGCTTTCAAACTACTCCAATGTGAGAACGCGCCTTGCTTCATGGCTAAGACTCCATTGACCTCTTCTTTTCTTTCTCTAAGAATAAGAGAGGTCAGTTCTCCATTAAAAATATTTGCGACGGTATTCTATTGATTCTCGCTCGATTAGTGTCAGAGAGTTTCTAAATTATGCAGTTAAATTCAGTTATTTAAATAAACAATTTATAAGAAAGAAATACGTATTAATGAGGGATTTGTGCACACACATAAAAGGAAACACTGTAACTTTGTATCAATTATATATTTAACTGTAAAAAGTATACAAAAGTACGAAAGGACAATTTGGAACTTGAGATGAACCTTACGCGTCAATGGCCATGCTTAAACTAATTATAATTTTGACCTGAACATAGTACGCTGCCCCTTAAGATCCTTTTTTGTAGTATTACTGTATTTCTAAATTCTGAACACTTCTGGTTCAACGTTGCACTTCCAACAATTAGCATGACTGTTTTTATACTTTTTCTCTTCATTTTCTAGCCGGGTAAGAGTGGTTTTTGAAAGAAAGGCGATTGCATTTATCCGACCTGTGTATTTTTTCCCTGAAATTTGAGAAGAGGATCGAAATATTATCGATCTTGGGCACGTGTTGCGGTATGCAGAAGATCGCGTGCAAAGAGATCGACGACACGCGCTAACGTTACAGAGGGTCGTTTCTGATACTTGCCGCTCTTTTGGTATCCTTGAAGGCAAGGATATACCGTTAACAAGTCCTTAACTCGATGAGAATTTGTCTACGACCTTTTGACGAATTACTTTTCAAGATCCTTTTGCTGTTGATACATTTTCTATAAATAAATGTCGAAGCTGATGCAAGTTGTTGTAGAGAAATGTCTCTTTTATTTTCTCTCTCCTGGAGCCAGTTCACACGATCATTATTTAAAGAGAACCTGTACCACTCTCAAGATGATAGGAACGACACCATTAAAATACATTCTCTGTGTCATATCATTAGCTTTATCGGAGGAACGTTCCACACAACGATTCACACTCTTGTTCCTTGTCTGTCTGGCACTTTCATAAGTCTCAGGTGTTCTTCAGAAGAGGATCTTAGTCATGCGGAGCCAATTTTTTGTTTCAATGAAATAAGGTACTGATAGGGTGATAAATACACAGAAAATTGCATTGGTTTTTTAAAAAGGAAAGTCCGAGTGAAAAGAGCTACTTGGGCATTGCTCTCAGTATGTAATTATTTTTCAAACACAAGACCGACAATTAGCATCTCATTGTCTCATTTCTTCCATGTGTAAATTCAAATGTGAATATTATTTAAGAGCGGCTGCCTTCTTTCTCGCTCGTTTCTTTTTCACGGGGCGACTTTCCTCGCACGCGTGGGTATAGCTTATAGTTTCTTGATTTGCTCGCTTGCTTGCTTGCTTTGCACTTCTCGTTGCGAGGCCTCTCGTTTCGTTTACGACGCTCGCGAAGAAGCTGCTCTTCGTTTATCCGCCCACCGAGTGTCACCTCGAGTACCCTCCAATGCTAAAGTACCTTGGCACACCTTCCTGTATTTATATGGGAATACATGCATCTATGCATACTCGAATCAACACCGCCACTGCTTCCATAAACTCTTCTCTCCTTCAGATAATTCGGGAGGTGTTTCCAAAAGGAACGAGTCAACAGAAAAAGTTTGAGCAGCAAAGAGAAACAAAAGATAAATAACTATTTTTGAGTCTTTAGATACATTTGAGTCTTTAGATACTTGTGAATGGCCCCTCGCCCACGTTGCGATTTCGTCTCTCATTCGCAGTAACATTATATTTCAAGCGCGTCATTTTGCTCATTTTGCATCGCTTTTTGAATTAGAAGAAAAGACCCGGCTGGCAGTTAAAAATGATTGGGAAGGGGTAAAGCGAATCTATAATAAAGTGTAACTTAATAGAGAGGCCGCCGATCGAGCAACTCTGGTGGTCCATTTTGTCGAGTCACTTATTTTCCTAGGAGTGCAGATTCTAGTCTTGATAATGCCCAAAAGGAGGACCACAATATCTTTTTGAAGAAATCGCACCTCTTAACAGGAACTCACTCATCAAGGTTAAAAAATGTTCACTCTCCTTCCGAAATTCGAATTGTGGGCTTTAATAAAGTCTCTTCATCAACATGGATCTCAGTACAAACATTAATTTCAACTTCATAATCAATTCCAACTCCATATTCAATTCCAACTCCATAATCAATTCCAACATCAATATAATCTTAAAAATCAGCATCGACATTATTGCACGGAAAAAATATGTCCTGTAAAAAATGTAGAATTAGTCCAGGAGTTTTGGACGGGTACCAAAATATTGGAGTTCTTGAATGACTTTTAATAAAAGGTTTCAAATTTTTCAATACTAAATGCAAATGAGTCTTGGAAATTCTCTATAATAGTCTAGAAAAAATAGTTTTGTAATTACTGAAGAGCTGGGATTACAGAAAGTCCTGGACAGTCTGGGAAAATGATGCGCGTTGATGTGCGCAGTCGACCATCAGCTGGCAGAGTGAAATATAAAGTTAATAAGTGTACTTATATAAAACTCACGAAATGTTAAAAATTAAAATATTAAAAATAATAAAATGATACAGTTATAATATAATATTTAAATAAAACATGTTAAAACAAATTAAATATCACTTGGGTCACTGTGACGTTTCTCACAAGCGGTGAAAATTTGGCCAGTTAGTATATAAGGACCATTTCGACCGGTATACTCAGCGTGCGATATTCTGCGTTAGAGAATTGCGTTGTGTGTAGTAGTGTTAGGTTAGGTATAGAATTAGGTTTGTGTGTATTAAATAAGTGACGAAAACGTTTCTCGTGTGTGTGATATGAACTTGGACACAAAAGACTACTAATTCTGAAGTTAGCTTTGCTTTTTTTATTTTGTTTTAGAACCCTTCATATTTTCCTAGACTGTCCAGGACTTTATGTAGTTCTTTCTTGCACTTAGTATTGAAATATCTTGTAAATTTCATAGAAGGAGGGTTACAATTTTTACAACATTTTGGTACCCGTCCAAGATTCCCAGACTGAGTTCTACACTTTTTATAGGACATATTTTTTCCGTGTGCCAACGTTCTGATCTATTTCTCAAGGTTAAAAAATGTGAGTTCTTTCCAAAATTCGAATCGTGGCTTTTAACAATGTCTTTCTGGGTCCATTTAAATGGACCTTCTTTGCATTTATTTAAGAATCGCCAAGCGAGCACGCTCGTGGAGTTTTATGTCGTTGAAAAAGAGGAAAAAAATCGAGGGAGGACCCTCGCATGTGCTCCTCCTTTTTCGCTTGTTACGCCGCTCGTTAAGACGTTAATGTCGCCGAAAATATTCAGAAAAATGCAGGTGCGCAATATAAACTCACAAACACGCATGTGCTGCAGCTTGAACGTATTGAAGTGCACAACTTTTTCCAATTTCATGAAAGAGCTATTGTTAATCGTTTCATTATGTTCATCAACTTCGAATTCTTTATAATAACTTCTCTTAATTGCGAATATAGTGTCTTACTTGAAGACAATCGCAATAATTGCAAATGGTAATTGCAAATAGTTGTAAATGATGCATTGTCGATAAAAAGAGCATGAAGAAGTAATGACGATGGAAACAAGGATGCTTGTTGTCGGAACACTGATAAATGCAGGAACAGGACTTTTTTCATCGATCGCGACAGAAATGCCGCCTGACGTTGGTCGATAGCCGGCTGGCGCAGTAGGCAGCTTAATGAATGGACGTTAATTGTATCAATTATTAACGAGGGACCGACATTCGCGCGCAGGAAGCTTATCGATGAACCGTGATTTACGTCTTCTCGCCCTCCACCCTCTCTAACTTTCCCCTCTTTCCCTCTCTGGGGCCCTATCTCAGTCCCCCGTCTCTCCCCTCTCCTTGCAAGATAGACACATCGGCGAGTTCGATCGATACGAGTCGATGACTTCATTACCAGATGTCTTTCACTTTAATTACGACTTTTGTCATTCATGAGACATTTCCCGTCGATTAATGCGCTTTAACTCATATTCTTAACGTGACAGAAAGCCAGCCGTCAACGGGTTTTGTCGTTTCTTTCATAAATCTCTCAACCCGATATAACACGATCTCCACTTTTATCCGCCATTTATTCAATTAAGCGACCACGGGTTATGATCCATTGACGTTTCATTGACATACTTGAGTGGGAGAAAGAGCGCGGCTTTGAATTGTAAAAAAATCTTGTGAAAATGTAATTTAATCACTCTAATTAAAACTTGGAACGAAATTACAACATTATAATTATTGTAATGATTATTTTTTATATATTTTTCGCGTTATACGTGTATTTGATGTAATTTATTAACTTGGAGTGTAGAATAACTTTTGCATTGAACTTTATACACCTCGCGACGAAGTGTTCAATTATTTATTACTCAAGTAATGGCAAGTCAAGTGATAAACCAGTGAATGTTTGTTGTATTTTATCGTCGATTAATTCCATCGACACAAATCGAATGAGCATTGTCGTTTCAATTACGAAGATTCTGTAAAAAAAAGAGACCGATGTGTTCTGGAGAAGCATATTTTATTCGAATATCACGTAATCGAATTAAGGTCAATTATGTGGAGATATACAACGATCAGAATTATAAAGGCTAGAAAGGTGACTTTTTTTTATTGTACAGCTTTTTATTGATTCAATGACCGGGGAGAAAAAATTGAATTTATGGAATCTTGATAAACAATTGAGTGTTACGATTCTGAAAAAAAAGGCATTAAATTCAGGAGAGTGTGACAGAAAAATATTCCCTCTGCTGCTTTGTATCGCTTGATTAAGGACACTATTTCCAGCAATGAAACTGATTTACAGCGACGGTTTAAGTAGGCATTAGATACTAATTTTGCATAATGACTCGAGAAAGAAACTTTTTATTAATCCTTAAAGAGAAAAAGAGCCTTCAGATTACAAGAGATTCGTCAGTTGAAATGCACGGAATTTCATTCAGAAGAGTTTTCTGTAAACTTTTTGGAATTTATTTTCGTCGGGGATTTAAAAATGGCAAGTGGAAACTTGAAATATGATTTGCTGCTGCTAGAGAACTTTAATGCTTTCGTGCGTGCGCGTCTGTATTAAGATGATAGTGCCATGGCACGGGCCATCAAACGGCGGTCCACCGTCTTAATAGCCGGAGATTTATAGTCCCAGAGACTCGACATAACGCGCAACATAGGGTCTAGCACGACTTAACTTAAGGATGCACGAAGCACATGCTAAAAGAGAAACGGAGAAATCAAAACCAAAAACAGAAAGACAATAAAGAATTCAACAAATGCAAAAATGTTTAAGGCCATATGATACTTTTTAGACGGGTCAGTCAGGTTCAGATATACCAATTGTTTGTCCACAAAAATGAATATTTTTTTTTTAATTTTTGAACTAAACGTAGTCAATAAACCTCCGTTTCAATATTTTCTACCATTCTCCAAAATTTTTCGGCAAAATATTCAGTATAGTGGGAGAATAATTGGTATAACTGAGAAGTTAATAATTTGCTGCCTGGATCGTTCGCAAGAAAATTAAAATTTTAACTTTTTGTCGTGCCCACAAACAAAGATAGGCCATTTCGGTTTCTTTTTATATATATTTGCGTTTTTCAAATTATTAGGCTGCAATGTTTCGCACTTTATAAATAAACTTGTATAAAGTATAGCGCACCTAACCTCAAAGTGACAAATGCATTACAAATTTTAGCACGAAAGAACTTTTTTTTCATGATTTGAACTAATCGGAGTCAATAAACCTCCGTTTCAATGTTCTCTATCATTCTCTAAAATTTCTCGGCAAAATATTCATTTTTGTGGGAGAATAATTGGTAGGTATAATTGAAAATCAATTAAATCGAAAAATTTTTAAAGTATCACATGGCCTTAAAGTTTCATTTTCAACAGTAGAGTTACTACGTCCTGGTTTTCCGAGACATGTTCTGGTTTTTATGAAACCAATGTTTTTGCACTGAAAAAAAAAATTAGTAATGGCAACTAAAACGTTTTGTTGTCCAGTTTTTGTTGCCTCAACCAAATTTTGGTTGTCAACACTAAATTATTTTGTTGGGCCAACAAAATATTTTGTTGAACCAACCAAATTTTTTTGTTGGGTCTTTTAGTTGGCCTAACAAAACTGTTTTGTTGGCCCAACCAAACAAATTAGATGCAAGACTACGCATGCGTGTCCGCCAGCCCTGACTTATGTGATACTTTGCTGGAATTTTTATAAAATATTCTATGTGTGTTAGATTAGCCGTGTGGTTTAATTGTAAGTTGCATTCGATACGTTAGAGGTTAGAGATAAGTGTTTATAGGTAGTTCGAATCCCGGTCGCCGCAATTTTCTTTCCGATTTTTTTTATCGTAAAAAGCTTGCGATAATATAAATAAATATAATTTAAGTAAAAATAATATAAAAATCATTTAAAAATAAGCTAAAACAGTTCATTAATTGAACAGTACCTAGTGTCAACAAAATAATTTTTTTGGGCCACCAAAACTGTTTGGTTGGGACAATAAAACAGTTTAGTTGGGCCAACAAAACAGTTTTGTTAGACCAACAAAAAGAGTCAACAAAAAAATTTGGTTAGCTCAACAAAACAGTTTTGTTGGCTGTATAGCAACCAAATTCTTTTGTTGAGCCAACCAAATTTCGGTTGATAGAACCAAACAGGTTTCTCTGCGTGCCAGTAAATATCTTGTTTTTATACAATCGCATTTGTAGACTTGAAGTCAAGATTTCCATCTGTAATAAAATTCCTAGTATCGTAAAGTAGGAATGGGAAACCCTGTCTAGAAATAGCATCTTTTCCCACCCTGCGCTCTTTTCTCTCTATCGCTACCTTCATTATCCTTATTTCTATTTAACGCTATATCGGTTCGCGGCCATGCATATATGCTAACTTGGTCTACAAAGATTTACGACGTCGTAGATTCTGCCGGTGGAAATCGTTGTTAATACACGACCGTGATGCAGTACTTTGGCTCCGTAGATACGGCATCAGTGGTTAGCATAAAAAGTGCATAAGACAGTGTTGCCCTGCTCGTTAATCGAGTATACAATGTGGTGAGAAGACTTAAAGAAGGGGAAGTGGGAGTTCCAAAGAGATGAGGAAAAGTTGAGAGGTAATTACCAGGCTTCCATCAGTGCCCTCCTCCATTTTGTCTTTTCTTAAATATTGCAGACATACAGATAGAGAAAATCTCGAAACTCTTGAAAAAGTATTGTGGATGTAGAGTGTGAATGGTTGGAGTAACATTTCAGTTTGACGGGGTGCCAATAGACTTGTTGACACCGATTGACTCTTCTCGCCGACGGAGATCAGTATTACTGGTGATCCTTTTGCAGGGCCGATAGCACTGGCTTCTCGAGCACATGCCCGTATACGTCACGCGTATACGTGCTTTGTATTATGTATCTCGAGCATGGATCACGCATATAACGTAGATGGGCTCATTCTCTGTATTCTCGCAGCTCACTTACCTCGACTGGGTTGTATGAACGCTCTCTTATAAATAACACCATCTCTCCTCATTTCTTCCGAGCTTTCGTACTTTTTATCCGTCTGTGTGCCATCTTCCCCGCTGACCCCTTTCCACTCGTCTTTTCACGAGACCCAGAAGCGCGACGCGCATAATTAATAACATGTGATGAGCGATCGCCACAAAACATTTTAACCGCCTCTCGCGCTCACAGAGTCAATCTGCACGCGTGCTCAAGGAGGAGCCTCTTATATTTATCTTATATTTACCCTCATTGCGATTCATAGACAGTTAGACAGTATCGAGGGGTTGCCAACTCGATCAAGCGATTGTACACCTACTTCCGACTTCAAGATATTTCAGGATATTTCAATGACTTCAGAAGATTTCACTGACTTCAAGAGATTCCAAGAAAATTCAAGTGAATTCACGTGACTTCAGCTGACTTCACTGACTTCAGAAGATTTCACGAACTTCAGGAGATTTCAAGAAAATTCAAGTGAATTCACGTGACTTCAGGTGATTGTAAGTGATTTCAAGTGACATGAGGTGACTTCACTGACTTAAGAAGATTTCACTGACTTCAGGAGATTTCAAAAGATTCGAATTAATTTAATTTACTTGACTTCAAGTGAATTCTTGTTACTGCAAGTGAATTTACGTGACTTCAAGTGAATTCACGTGACTTCAGGTGACTTCACTGACTTCAGGTGACTTCACTGACTTCAGAAGATTTCACTGACTTCAGGAGATTTCACTGACTTCAGAAGATTTCACTGACTTCAGGCGATTTCACTGACTTCAGGAGATTTAAAGAAAATTAAAGTGAATTCACGTCACTTCAAGTGAATTCACGTGACTTCGAGTGAATTCAATTGACTTCAGAAGATTTCACTTCAGGAGATTTCAAGAAAATTAAAATGAATTCATGCGATTTCAAGTGAATTCACGTGACTTCAGGTGACTGTCAGTGACTTGAGGTGACTTCAGAAGATTTCACTGACTTCAGAAGATTTCACTGACTTCAGAAGATTTCACTGACTTTAGGAGATTTCAAAAGATTCGAATGAATTCACTTGACTTTAAGTGAATTCACGTGACTTCAAGTGAATTTACGTGACTATAAGTGAATTCACGTGACTTCAGGTGACTTCACTGACTTCAGGGGTGCGATTCTGTAATTTCACTTTCACTTTCACCTCACTTCAGGTCTTGTCAAAATTAACGGCGGATTTCAATTTTTTTTCTTTTTTTTTTAAATTTTGCATTTGTAAATTCACGACGTGAAGTGAAATGAAAGTGAAAGTGAAATTACTGAATCGCACCCCAGAAGTTTTCACTGACTTAGGAGATTTCACTGACTTCAGGAGATTTCACTGACTTCAGGAGATTTCACTGACTTCAGAAGATTTCACTGACTTTAGGAGATTTCAAGAAAATTCAAGTGAATTCACGTCACTTCAAGTGAATTCACGTGACTTCGAGTGAATTTAATTGACTTCGAGTGAATTTAATTGACTTCAGAAGATTTCACTTCAGGAGATTTCAAGAAAATTAAAATGAATTCACGCGATTTCAAGTGAATTCACGTGACTTCAGGTGACTGTAAGTGACTTGAGGTGACTTCATTGCCTTCAGAAGATTTCACTGACTTCAGGAGATTTCAAAAGATTCGAATGAATTCACGTCACTGCAAGTGAATTCACGTGACTTCAAGTGAATTCAATTGACTTCAGAAGACTTCAAGAAAATTAAAATGAATTCACGCGACTTCAAGTGAATTCACGTGATTTCAAGTGACTGTAAGTGACTTCAAATTACTTCAAGTGACTTGAGGTGACTTCACTGACTTCAGAAGATTTCACAGACTTCAGGAGATTTCAAAAGATTCGAATGAATTCACTTGACTTCAAGTGAATTCACGTGACTTCAAGTGACTTCAAATGACTTCAGATATATCAGGAGATTTCAGATATTTCAGGAGAATTCAGGAGATTTCAGTGCAAGTGTACACCTGATTTCACGAGTTGTCAACCCCTCGGACAGTATAAAAAAATACCAAGAATATATATATAGGATATTATAATAATTCGTTTCTTGATTTGTGTTTGGTGAATTTACAATCTTGAAACCGTCCCTGGATTATACCAGTGTGCGGGACCATGTGGTACCAATATAGAGGACACATTGTTTGAGAACGGATTTCGCGCCATTTTTGATGCTCACGGGTTTTAGCGTTGCTTTTGCTGAGGCAGTATACGCGAGATACCATCTCATCTTCACGAAGTGGGTCCTGAAGTGCGACTCGTTTCACTGCTCCCTTTCCTCTCGACACTTCAGTCGCTCAGTATAATACGATCAACTGTTCGGCCCACTTGCAGAGCCACTTCAGATCATCCGCGCCCCCTTACAACGCTCTTTTTACTACCAAAATAAATCTCAGCCTTTTTGGAGATCTGGATTTTCTAGAGTTCTAAAGGCGGTATATTACGTCAAGAAAGATGAGAAAATTCGGGTAAATTACCGGTATTTTCTCGAGTCTCTTTTTTCTCGAAAATTTAGGAGAATTTATGTTTTTGATGAAAGTCAATGAAAGTTCAAAGTATTTATGGTTTTTATGTTTTAAAAATAAGATATAAGATAAAAATGCCAAAACCAAAAAGTTGTATTTGGAAATTTTATGAAAATTTCGTAAATAAAGACCAGGAAGTGATAGCAATATTTTATTTGAATATTACGTGATTTAAAAAAAATAGTTTCACATCTAAGATTACAATTTATAACAGTACTTAATTTTACAGACTATAGGATAATGTTTATATATAAATGATCAAACTTTCGTGATATTAAAATATAAATGATATTTAATACAATTTAAATAAATAAATAAATATTTATTAAATATTTATTTTAATAAATAGTTTCACATCTAAGATTACAATTGATAACAGTACTTAATTTTAAAGACTATATGACAAAGTTTATATATAAATGATAATGTTTTCGTGATAATAAAATATGAATGATATTTAATACAATTTACCTATGACCAATTTTCATTTACATCCTATTTCTTTCAAACCTTTTTACATTTTTTTGTAAATAAACGAAATAAAATTATTTATTTTGTTTTATAATAATTCCCGTGTAGGACTTTCCAAACCTGGCCCAGATCGGTGATGAAACGCCCGGCCCAATCGGGCCCCGATCTGCCCGACCAAGCCCGGGTCTGCGCCTGGTTGGGCCGTGTGTTTCATCCCCGGTTTGAAAAGCCCCTATCTGGACCCTATCGGGGTCAGATTCCCTAATCTGGGCCCGATCGGGGCCACAGCAAAATTTCTACTCGGGTTATTAATAATTTTTCGCAGATAAAATTGAAAGTAGATGTTATTTAAATAAAGAATAATAACAAACAAATGTAAAAGAATCTTCTCATATTTTCTCGATAAATTCTCACTCTATCAGTAATATACCGTGATTTTCATTGTTACCTTCTCCAATTTTATTTTACCGAGAATTTTCGAACTCTAGGATTTTCTTGTTCCTTTAGAGAAATTATGTGAAAATTGGTACTTAACATTTACTGTTAATGTTTAAGCTTTAACGTTTGATATTTAACATTTAACAACATGATCAATACCAACATCGAGACAAAAATTAAGTTTAACTTTGTATTTAAAACTAGTATAAAAATACACAAATTAATATCAACATCATAAAAAAAAAACGGAAAATGACGTGTGGATTAGAGCTTTACACAATGGAAAAATAATTTACATCTGTGTAAATGTAGTTATTAGTTGTCAACTGTTTCTCCAACACCATATAATCAATGCCAACATTAACAGCATCATCGTCGTTAACATCGTTTAGTCGCCCATTTAAAGATTTGAATCTTAAACAAAATAAAAAATGGCGTCTATGAGGGGATTCATTTTAAATTGAAAATGATGCAGCCAACATATTTTTCTCGATTCATATATGCAATTTAAATATACGTTCGACAACCTCTCGGACTTTGGCCTATGAGAATTGCTATACTTTTTTTTTTAACGCGAAAGGTAGTATTTATGTTCTTGGTCTGATACATTCCGTCATCGATCATCGCTCATTATACAAGCATGATTTAATACTAATACTCATGTAATAACTGCAGAAATAATTTGGTTTCAATTACTCTCTATTTCTGTCTTAAAATCTCTATCTTGACATCACTATTTTAACATTAATCCCTTTTCCATAATAAATCATATCAATAATCTGAATTTCAACGTTAATTATTAACCTTCTTGAAGACAGGAAACTATCAGAGTCCACCTCAAGAATTTCTATGGTAGTTCATATTAGAAATGTTCGTATTTCGAGGACGTGGATGATTAATTTATTGTACGAATGCTGATAGGACGGATAGAGATATTTATTGATGCTGGCACCTTTTTTGCAGGCTGTCGATTCAAATGTACTGCGCGTCTCACATAGTCGATACTTTATACTAGCGACGAGATACGTGGGAAGAAAAATGTACCTCGCGTCATTAATTACAATAATGACCGTCGCTAGTCATGTACAAACATGAGCGCGTGTCTTCGCAAAACGTGAAACACTAATCATGCATAATTCCTGGACGAGAATACTATTTTTTAATTAATTATTCGTAATTACGTGCGAAGAATAAACAAACTGGTTGCCTTAATGAATTATTCACTATCAGCTTTGTCGAATTGTCCATAAAGGGTAGAATTATCCCCGCGACTCTCCTTAATTAAAATGTCTATAATGAATTAAAAAAGTCTATAAGGTACAAGTTAATTATCATAAAAGTTTGTTCATAATTAAAATTATGTATTGACGAGGTACTACTGATGAAACGATAAGAAAATGGTAAATTTAATTTGAGAAAAGAGAAATAAAATTAGGATCTTAAAAGATTGAACCACATGTTTCAACACTGAGTACTTATAAAATTCATAATAATAAATTTCATAATAATCATTTATATTTCTTCTATTTCAGATGGTTCAAGCTATCCAAGTCCTCCGGTTTCACCTCCTCGAGCTTGAAAAGGTGAGTTTTCAAATTAAAATTCTTAATAATTCCTGGATAATTTGTATAAGTAGAGAAAAGTTCAAAAGTCAGGAAGACTTGAAGTGGTATTAAACGTGTGTAAGGAAGAGTTCTTTTCCGAGATATTGTTCAAGATGGCGTATACCGCATTTACACCTGGGAACAACTGTTATGAGTGAGGAGCAATTTTCCGTAATTGTAGTGAAAGCTCAGCGCACTCGTATAAGGTCCATAGTTGGTCTGAGTCCGAGTGTTCTAAGTGGAGTGATTTAACTGTCCGATGGGCGGTAAAGAAGCGAGGAAATTGCCTCGTTTTCTAGCAGTTTGCTTTGCAACATTTCTCTTCCTCGGCGAGAGAAATGGAGACAGAAAATGGAGAACTAACAAAAAAAATAACAACTTGTCTACAACTTTGATTACATTTGCAAACATTTCCGATAAACTTAATTCTAGACATCTACTTATGAGCTGCGGGAACAAGTCTTCCGTGGAAATATTCCCGAAGATTGAAAAGCCTCAGGAGGCTTTGTGATTTTTTTATACGAGGATATTTTATCATACAAAATAGCGGATATCCATCGCATTTCCATCGAAATGGCAGCTGACGTGGCGGCCATTGGCTCGGCCAATAAGAGCCCCTCTTTCCGACCTCCGCGCTTGGCTGCACCGGTCGACCCGGTTTATCATGCAATTTTATAGCAATTTTCCTCATTTACAGCGATTACATTATTACGAGCCGATATTCATCCGCCCCGGGCGAAAATATACATTCTGTCCGTTTAAATTATCTGCGTATTATATGTATATTACACGCGCACCCATCACGTTGCTAAACTGGATTTTGCACGGGATCATGATTTGAGCCTAGAGCCTACAGATATATGTGAAGGTGCTGAAAAACAAGAGATTACGCTAAATACAGATTTGCGGTGAAGTACAATCACAAAGATGAAAAAGTGTTCTCAAAAAGTCCGAAACCATTTTCATGATGTCATGAATCGGTTTCTTCATCGGTTCTGTTGATATCACTTGCAGAAATTTGGCAAGATTTGGAAATTTTGTAATACTGACGCCTTTCATGGTGAAATTATTTGTAAATTATGGAATAAAATCTGACATGGATGCGATGGAAGTGGATTCCATAAACGGCGATCGCGTCCAATGGAGAAGACCCCTCAATAGCCGGCGGTGCTGCGTGCGATGCGTTTAACATTTTTGAGCCAATCGGGTATTAGCATAATTATGTTTCGCCCTGGCTGAAGCGAAGCCATCATGGTGAGGAAAACAACATCGATGTTGTGCTTAAAAGTTGATCCTCATGTCCAGGCATCAATACATCCATTCTTGTACATTTGTGTAGACAAATACACACATATGACCGACCTGCACACAGCGTCACATGAAGAGCGGTAAATTTCTTGCAGCGCATTATGGCGCAGAGTACATACCAACGGGATTCATACTGGTATGACACGAAACCCTCTCCCTCTGTGGTTGCGGTAGGAAACTGGTTCTAAAGTCTAAACGCACCAGAATCCTCGTCTTTCAAATTCCCAAGAGCAATTTTGATGTAGAAATATAGAACAATAGATTCCTGCTGTAATTATTGCATCAAATTGCATTGGTTGCATTATTGAGTTGTTGCTTGCTTTAAGGGAAAGGACGAGGTCCATCTTTGGAATAAGATGTCTTCATTGCGTCATCTTTACTCAAGAACAAAGAGATCAAGAATTTTTTGGCAATGAGGGGTCACTTGCACAACGCCGGATCGTTTACCCTGCACTAAAGTCGATATATACGTGGTAGGTCATATATACGTGAAAGAGATTCCGTTCATGCCCTCGACCTGGTTAAATCGTCCATAAAATGGGAATAATCTCGAGTTACAGGCGACGGTGGTACCAAAGTGTCGTTCAGCATCCTTTTTTTTTCAACGTTCAGCCGATATGTCTTTTTCGATAGTAAATACAACCCATGCAAATTGTCAACCGCACAAATGTACTACCGTGAAAAGCTACAAAGGTGCGTGTTAGTATCTCGATAAAAAGTTTACTAGGAAACAATCTGGTTTAGAGTGGTTCTTGTTTTATGAAATCATAACAGTGATTTTATCTGCCTGTGTGGTAATTTGAATTCTCGGACAGGTTCTGATTAGATAATATCTATATATCTTCTAATCAACGTATTGATCCTTCAATTACTTCACAACTTCACATCGAAAACGTAAGAATTTATCATTCCAAATTAATTTATCACCCAAGCTCACTGACGCACACTTTTCACATTTGCATAAAGTAACCATCATGCTTTTTTCATTCCTTTTCTTCAGTCCGTTCAAATTGATTGACGGATCAATATAAATTCCGGCAACTCTTCCAGGGTCAACGATCTCGAGAAGTTTGATAGTTTTTGATCTCCGCGACCCCGACCTATCAGCTTGGTAGATCTTCTGAGACGAAACCGATGAGACTGACCTCGACCAAAAAAAAAGATCTATAACTATAGTTATAGGTGTTTGCGACACACATACCAGAAGGGTCAGGGTGGCCATATCTTGTGGTAGAGGCAGTGCTTGGCATAGTATTCATATAAAGTAAACTAATATGGATCCTTGGATTGGGCAGCCTTCTATATCTTCCTCTATATCTTCTCCTTTCAATTCCTTTGAAAGGATGGCACTCGTCTTTCCAAGGATTTTTTTCATCCATTGGGTATCCAATTACAATCTCAGGAATGGCATGCATGTTTTACTTGAGACTTGCTGAACTCGCGTCATTAATTGTCTTTATCTTGGATATTGATGGATCGTTGATGATCAGAATTGCAAAAAAGGATGTTGATGATTAAGACTTTGAACAGAGTTTTCTTAATAAACTAAATTTTAACTTTAACATCGAAAAAAGTTATTTCCATTAAAGGAAAGTGTTCCAATTTCAAGCTGCAGTACTCCTCGTAATGGCATCGAATTCTTTGATTATATTAGAAATTCCTCTTGAGACCTTGAATCGTTTGCTGTAACTGGAGTGATGCGATACGAGGAGGGTAAAAAGTCGATCGTATTCCCGGAAGCGAAACTGATCGCTTCGGATTCTGCATGGTTGATCGTTGTCTTCACTGGGGTAGCGAATAATGAAAGAGGATGATAATGACTCTTGAATAATATCAGCAAACTAGACTAGTACATATTTTCTTTAAAAGTTATACTCCTCAATTATGGTCTCCATAATTCTAGGACAAAAGCTCGAAAATCAGAAGTCTGGAGATCGAAATCTGGAGAATTGTATCGGGTAACCTTTTAGCAAAGGACAGGTACATCGCTGGTTGTTTCATGGTAGTGAGGACATTGTGGACGAATCGATGTCCTCCGCTATCGGGGATCGTGCGCTTTGTTTCTTTTCTTCTTGGAGCATTGTCGGCTGGTTCGGCTCGACTCCTGCACGGCGGATCAAATTCTAACCAGTCCGGTATTATAGCCGGTGTCCTTCGAATCCTCTATCTCTACCTTCTCCTCCTTCGCCTCCTCTGTCTACCCGTTCCCGCCTTCGTCGAGAGTCTAGTCATCTCCTGGCATTGTATTACCTTCCACTCTCGGCGTACCTTGGAGAAAATCTCGCCGTGGAACGAGAAGAAAGGTCTCCGATGGAAAAAAGTGTAAAAAAGCATGCCACATTATCTAGGGCACCGCCCTGCTTGTCTATAATGGTGAGCGTAACGAGCGCGACGAATCTGGACTCGGCTCGACCCTGGTTTTTTCTCCAGACAAAAATACAAAATGGGCTTTCGACTTTGTAGATAAAATATGACTCTTGAAGTCCAAGGATGAGACTTTTTGTTGGGCTCTCAAATGGCACTCGACACAGCCAAAATCAGCGGAACCAGAAACCGATTCAGCTTTTTTGTGGGAATGATCTCTGGCTATAAGGAAATGTAAACTGATATTTTGACATCGGATTTCCTTTCAGGAAGATCCTAGACTTTTTGCAGTAGATTATATAGAAAAGTTGATTCGGGAGCAACGAACGAAAACATAGGAAGGTGAGCTTAATCATGGACAATGAAGGCGCAGTTTGTCCGCGGACGTCGTGGTCGATGGGCTTCTTTTATTGGTCGGTGCCGCCTCGTCAAGATGGCCGCTTCGCTATTACATATAAATACCAAATAAGAATAAGGTTTGATAGGCAGAGAGGGATTCAGATAATGCGCCTAGGTGTGCCTATCTGCAAGGCAGAAAGAGAGGAGACAGAACTGAGGAACAAGAAGACGTGAACGAGAGCCGAAGAGAAACCGAGAGGATGAGGCGCGCGATGCGGCATGATCATAATACGCGCGCGGTCTCCTCGCCGATTTACATATAACAAGATAACGATTTTTATTTGTTTTTGCTTATATAATATATTTTTTCTAAACCGATTCCGAGGGACCCGGCGAATCAACCGCGGCGACAGTCGGCTACAGGGATCAGGAGGAAGAAGGAGCAAGAGCAAGAAAAAAAGAGGGTCTGGCCTAAGGAAGGGCGGCTCGGAGGGAAGAGGACGGGTTTCCTATAGGCCTGTCAGTCCTCATTTGCATACATAACATTCTGGTCGACTGGACACCGGCCAGACCTCCTCTCCTGCAGCTTCGACTTGTTTCTTTCTCTCTTCAGTCTTCTTTATCTTTCTCCTTTCATCTTTCTCGTTTTCGCTTTCTCTCCCCCCGGGCTTCGAAACACTCCTCGACATGAGCCTTCCATATCGTCAATTCCACTAAGTTCCCAGCTCTAATCGACAGAACATCAGCCCTTCAACCAAGACCCTGAACAGTTGACTTGCTTTGACTGAAAACATATCCCCCTCATCAATCATTAATTGTTCCGATCGTAATAGACGCAAAATCAACCTATCAATGAACTCCTTATGAGAAGATTCCGGAATAATCAGCATCATCCGAGGATGGATGAATACCTTATAGATGTTTTAGTTTTAGACTCCGAATCGGATATTGTTCTGATGATGTGCTAACTAAATGTTTTTGTGTTGCAGGTTCACGAGTTGTGTGACAACTTCTGTCACCGATACATCAGCTGCTTGAAAGGAAAGATGCCAATTGACCTGGTGATCGACGACCGGGACAGTACGAAACCTCCCGACATGGGTAACGGTTTGGATGCTGGTGGACCTAGGAGTACAGCTGACAGTGCGAGCCATACCGACGGAGCCAGCACGCCCGACGTCGTGAGTACCTCACCATCATCAGCGTCTTACTATCCGCACGACGCGATCACCCCCCACCACCACCACAATCACCACCATCATCACCAGAATAATCACGCCAGTATCGGCAGTACCACCCCCTTGCAACTGAGCCAAAACCAAAGCCAAAACCACCCGCCGCCGCAATCGAACAATACCACTACCACTATTACTACCCCGAGTAGCGCCGCCACAACTCCCAACTCCCTAAAGCGTTCGCACCAGCAGATGATGATGGCAGCCGCGGCGGCATCCGCGATGGCCTCCTCGCCGCACGCAGTAACCGCATCCGCGCCCCCTGCGCACGCGCACGCGCACGCCGCCCTCGCCGCCTACCACAGCATCAGCTCGGCAATATACCCGTGCTCGTAATAATCGTTGATCTCGAAACATTGTTGTTTGCTGTTCTTTTATTCCTGCTCTACAGATGTCTCCTTCTTCAAAGATCCTTACGAGCCATCCTCTGCTGGGTCCTCTTCTTCGGGTCTAACTCGAGCCTCTGGAAGGTCTCCCGTCGTTAAGGACGGGAGACACTGGAAGCTCCAAGTTGGCTTTGAGGTTAGGTGTCCTGCAGGGTGATGCTCCACAAACAGGAAGTAACATTAGAACCCACTCTGGTCTGAGAACTGCTCCAGGTTTGGAGCAAAGTTAACTAAGCGTTAACTTTCTCCCAAAATCTGGATCTGAATCTTCCGATTAGATGAGTGGGATCTTTTTATACTGCCTAGTGTCCACAAGACTGAAGGTGATCAGGAGCTCTGTGGAACGCGAATTTTAGATCCGCGTTTATCATACGAAACTATCGTACTCGTTTTCTTTTGCCTTGTTTATTTATTATTTTTTTTACAAACATCTACTGGAGTTTCAGTTTTATAATATCTTCGGGTCGCATCCAGAGTTGAGATATAGAATTGGGTAAAATATTGGAAATCGAAAATAGCTAAACTTGGTTCTTGTTGAGCAAATTTAGAAATTGGTTAGTATCAATTAGTTGAAAATCACTTCTCTGGTCTTTGAAAACTAATTTTAAATGCTGAATCAGTTCTACTTGTTGGTAATAAGAAGGCTAGGTCTTCTTCAATGTTCAATATTTCCGGTTCTATAATTTTTAGACTTTTGCTTCTGGTATGGATCTTTCAAGAAGTGATACAAAACTCCTTAATATGCTTTTAAAGTCCTCAGCTCTTAAAAAGGTGACGCAAAATCGCATAAATCAATCGATAGAGTTCTTTAAAAATGTTTGCAAGATTACTGCCAGATTTGTGCATTGTCTTTGCTAAACATATTGAACAGTGCTCGAACAAGCTTTTCTGCACTCTTCAGGTACAGAAAACTTGTGATTTCTCTATGCCTCTTTTGTAGACTTTTATTGCGAATGAGAATATCCTAAAAGCTTATGCGTGTTTTGTGACGCTTTAATCCTGATCCTTCTCCAATTAGAGCTTTTTCTCTTAACCCCTTTTACTCCTGACTTTCTTGATGTCATTTTCAATTTTAATTTTCACTTTTAATCCAGCAAAGAAGAAAATGAAGAAGGTGAAAGTCGAACAAGTACGAGATCGCGGATTTATTTTGCGGGCATTAAGAGGGCGAGCGGTATGTCACTTTTAGGCAAGCGCGTGATATAGAAATTTGCAGTATATTAAATCGGGATTCGGAAATCGGTTTAGGTTTCCAAATGGGTAGGCTTCTGATAGAGGAATGAATAGTAGAGAACTGAATTAACTTTTTTTTTTTTGATGATTGAAAAAGATTGCTATTCTTTTTTGTTTGTTGATCGTTGTTTGTAAAATGTCGCGGGAAGCGAAATAATTGCTCAAGGGATTAGACTCGATGAATTCTTAATTTTCGGGATAAACACAGAACGGTGTGGAGTTTATGTAGCAGAACGACAAGAGAACTATTAACAAATCGTGTATAAACAAGCGAACGTTTGAACCGATCAAACGTTCATGGATCTTAATCGTGATCAAGATATACGTAATAGGCTTAAGACAACGATAGAATCACAAAAGTGAATCTGTATCTATTTTTAAACGAGAGTCGGAGTACGTGGATTTTATTTTAAAGATCGAGAATGAGAGATAGATATGCGTTTTGAGAAAGTAGAGATCGTTAGTTTTTAAATTACATACATACTAGTAATTAGGGTTACCATACGCATTGCGCGAATCAACAAAAACAAATGACACGAAGGGAAATGTCGCGAAATTTTCGATATTACTTATTCTGTGCGAATGAGCGAGAGTCAATGAGAGGAAATCGATAATGGAGTGCAAAACGAAAACGTATTGAATAAGAATTGGAGAAGACGAACGAAACAGTCCCGAAGGCATGTATTATTTCGATTTTCATTTTATCTTCCGCATTGTAAATACATATATACATATATATAAAAAATATATATATATATATATATTCAACAAGTTTTCGTTTTGCTCTTGTGATAAAATCAAAAAGGACTTATGTGTGACTTGCCATAGAGTCCGTTCTTTACTGAAAGTGTTTACAGCGAGGTTTCGAAAGAGTTGCTGGAGAGTCGGACGAGTGGAGATTCTTTAGGAGTGAGAGAGAAGCTTCAGCGGCTGTCTCCCTTACTACCGTGGCATCACCGCCTCTCCACACTCGTGGTCTTGTCGTAATCACGATCACTACACGCTTTTAACACGACTTTTGAAATGCTAACAAAGTGAACGCTTAGGAAAATGAAAAAAGATACCACAATCTGTTGTTAGATTTTCGCGCGATAAATACTAGGTCTCGGTACTCGTAACTAGGGAGTTGTGTGAGGTACAAGTCCTGGCCGGCAGGGCGCGCGAAGTCCACCCCCCCAATTCCCGTACTTGAAAACCCTATTGAATCATTTAAAAAATTGAATTGGACCATCAAGTCCTTGTGGTGCCCTTGAAGAGACCCCGCACCCCTGAAAATGTGCCATCCCCCATTGATTAGTGGCGCACACATGTCTTTTGCGGGCATGTGTGTGTCGCTCATATGTCAACACACACCAATTTTTGTGTACACACATGTACACTATTTCGCACGATTTTGCGACAGTGACACCAAGACTCTTTCACGCACACATATACAGGAACAGACACACATGGACAGATGGTGGCAGAAAAAAAGGTGCTCGTACCGGCAACAGGTACGGCAAAAAAGGGGTGCTGGGTGCATTCGGAGGGCACCATGGCCGGACAATGAAGGCCCGGTGATATTTTTTTGTTTTTCTTCTTCACCATGAAGGTCGACCTTGTCGTCCTTCTCATGAGAGGTCGTTTTAAGTACGGAGGTTGGAAGGTGGACTTTGGCCCCTGTAGGTCGGAACCCTAGTTACGAGTGCCGAACCTAGGGTCGAGAATTTTTTCTCGACTTTCGATTGCACAAAAGATGGGTGGTGAAATCAAAAGAGGGAATAAGGAGGGGAAAAAAAAGTTCCTTTATAAATTGTATATCAAGGCTTGTAACTGTGTAAAGGAGAAATTTTGTAAGATTAGTTTTCAGTGTGTTTAATTATGAGACTCAATTTATGGCATTTTAAAAGTTAAGTTTGAGACTGTGAACAGTTTTTTTTAATTGTTATTGCGAGTTTTCTTTTTGCCGAGATAATGTTGGGAAAGCGTTGCATGATTTCAGACGGGGAAAGGTGGTTCAAATTTCGTTGTTTCAATTATCGTGATTTCAATAAAATTGTTTTTAATTGATCATTGAGTAAATACCAAAAATAAATGTTGAAGTCTTATAAATTGAAAATTGGACGACCTTTCTCGAGGAAAGATTTAAGATGTGAAAAAAAAACGTGAATGCTCAGTGCCATATATTGCGCGCAAAGACTGTACTTAATCGAGATAAAAAGTTTAGAAGCCGCATGATTAGTTTTTTTAATTCTGTTTTTTTTATCGTATGTCGGAAGAATTTTTCGATTTGTTTTTATGTGCAACTTATCTTCCTGAATGGAGTATTTCCAGGAACATTATTGATTATAGGTTAAATTAAAAAAATTTTTTGAACAAGTTGCGCATAGATAGGGTGATCAGACGTCCTCCTTTTTGGTTAAAAGACAAAATTTACATTTTTTTTTTATAAAATATTCCCTAAGATCGCGTTGAATTTTACTGTCAAAGTTATTGCGCGCCATTGGAAATTTTGGAAAATATTCTGTCAATAAATAACTGAATATATGATATATATTTATTATTATATTTATTATTATATCTATTTAATTGCTTGTGTCGGCAAATAAACTTTAAAGAAATATTAATTATTAATTAATTATTATTTCATAAAAAATATTACTCCAAATTTTTTTTAAATTTTTGTCTTATTATAGGGGGGGGGGGGGGTTGGCGAGGTGTTGTCCTCATTTTACCACTTGGGCATCTGGTCACCCTATGCATAGAAGCTGAACGCTAAGGAACAAAGACGAATCTGTTTAAGAATAACGCCAATTATTGATGTCGTGTTACGTTTTTGTTTCGCATTGTTTCCTTCTATTTGTTAATAATTTTTTCTGACAGACGCGTTAACAGTCACGAGTAAAGAATATATAATAATTATAGAAATGTGTATAAAGATGAGAGCGGAATTGTGTAAAGTCGATGATTCGGAAAGAAAATAACTTTACTCAGCGAGATGAAATAAACTTTTTACCGAAACAGAGATTGTGTATGTGTGTTACAATTTACAACTTACTAGGCTTAAGAAAACAAAAAAGAACTCACCCGCACATTGTATACGACTAGCATTATAGTGATATAATATATTACCGATAACGATACTGTTTAAACTATTGTCTCAATCAACGTATTTTCATTATAAATAAATGTTAGCCTTGTTGAGTTAAAACACGGACTCTTTTCATTTCTAACCGTTCACTCTCGCACATTAGTCACTAAGATATTAAGTTAGACATTAAGATACATAGAGATTAAACCAGAATCTCGAAACCCTTCGTGTCATACCACAGTTCAGAATCAAACAATTAGGATAATTTACTTGAGACTTCAAAGCGAATTGCAGCAGCATCATTTGGCCGGAAGTCGTCTATGGAGGGAGTAAGAAAAATAGAGAGAGATAGAGAGAGACAGAGAGAGAATAAAGAAGGAGATGGAGACAGTTCGCGTTGGTCATAAATCTCGGTTAACCCTCCGCTAATAAATATTTAACCCTTTAAATTTGCAACAGCCCTTAGCGTGTAGCCATTTGCATAAGACTTCTATTTCATTTACACATCGCATAATTGAATATTTAAATTCAATTGCTCCCCGTTACGCGCTCGCAGTTTCGAGCCGCAAAACTGCAGTAAAACTTGTAACGGGGCCACTTTCCTTCCACGAACCACCCTCTTCTGATACCCCACTCTCTGCACCAAAGCCTCACCCCTAGTCCCTCCTTGCCTCCCCATTCCTCTCCTCGTTGCGTATTAACCAACGTTCCACCCCACGGGAGCCCTTGGAAAGTGCTTTAAGAATATTTCGTCAGGGGGGCGGGATGTAACTCTAAGTCCTTCCAAGTAAGTCTTCCTCTCTGATGTTGAGCATATTTCGCTACTTTTCAAAGAAAGCTAAACTGTTTTTGTCTTTTCAATTTTCAAGTCGAACTTTTCTTTTTAAGGGTGTTGGAGCCAAGTTTTAATCTAAAAATTCGATTTCTTCATTTTACTTAACAAATATTAAATTTTGAAATTTTTCCCTCTCTAGAATTAATCAATTTTTAACTAGAATTACACAGGTCTGCAAAATATGAGGTTGTGATTGTTATGGAAATACTGATAGTCATATCCGAAGTAATTTTCGGCGTAGAAACCGAATCCGGGCTTAGAATTGCTCCATCACGTCAGGTTTTTGAGTAATCCTAACCTAAAAGTACGAAAAACACGGTTCTTCGCTATATTTGAGCACCAATAACTTAGCGAATTTTTATTATTTTTAAAATCTGATAACACCATTAAAAAGGGCCACTTTTCAGCTTTTCATTTCACTATATAAAAGTATGATTTGAATTTTTCTAACTGGAGATATCCCGGCAAGAAGGGGGTGATTGAAACGCATAGAATGGCATTAAAAAAAACTTGCATTTCAATGCCTTTAAATGCGTACTAATTGCATTTTTGTCCTAAATTCCATTGAATGCGCATTAAATGGCATTGAATCGCATTAAATTGCAGTGAACTGCATTAAATGGCATTGAATCTATTTTCTACTTTGTTTTGTAAAGCGCATTGTATGGCATTGGAGCTGGAAAACCGTTCAACCGCATTAAAAGGCATTGACTACATTTTTTGCAACGGCATTATCAACTAGACAGTTTAATGCCTTCACATATGTGCTCATTCAAACGCATTAAACTGAGGCTAGTTTTATCCAATAATGCGCATTCAATGGAATTTCGGACAAAAATGCAATTAGTACGCATTTAAAAGCATTAAAATGTAAGTTTTTTTTAATGCCATTCTATGCGTTTCAATCACCTCCTTCTTGCCGGGAAAAAAGAAAAATTGCAGGTTTCGCAATGACCAACATATGGCGGGAAAAAACGATAGGTTTGAGGTTATGGGTTATAGGTTTTCATAGCTTATAGGTTTGAGATTATGGGGTTATAGCGTACTTTGGTTTTTTAAACAGAACCCTGCCTGTCGTGGTGTTGAAGTTATTGCATTTGAGGTTATGAGGTTTCAGCCTACTTGGGTTTGGAATAGCAGATTTCTACCTGCCGACAACGATTGCTCGCTCATATAATGCCTCTTTCATCAGAAATAAGAATGAAAAAACAAATTGAACGTCCTATCGTTTTTTCCCGCCATATGTCGGTCATTGCGAAACCTGCAATTTTTTTTTTAATCGGCGATATCTCCAGTTAAAAAAATTCAAATCAAACTTTTAAATAGTGAAATGAAAAGCTGAAAAGTGACCCTTTTTGATGGTTTTATCAGATTTGAAAAATAATAAAAATTCGCAAAGTTATTGGTGCTCAAATATAGCGAAGAACCGTGTTTTTCGCACTTTTAGGTTAGGATTACTCAAAAACCTGACGTGATGGAGCAATTTTGAGCCCGGATTCAGTTTCTACGCCGAAAATTACTTCGGAAACTTACCTCAGCTACTCCATAACAAAACCATGCGGACCTGTGTTATGCGTACAGAGCGAGAAATTATCTAATTCAAATATTTTTTAAGTAAAATGAAAATATTCAATTTTGAAGTCAGATTTTAAATTCTTCGTTTTATGCAAAAAGTATGGAAAATAAATATTTTTTTGCTCTGTACGCAGTCTTAAATTTGAAAAAAGATTAGTGCTACAGAGCGAAAAAATATTTATTTATTTATAATTTTCATTGAATAAAATGGAGAATAGAATGTTGAGCTTAACACTTGGGCCCAACGCCCTTAAAGACAATTTTTCGAGCAATTTTTCCTGTGTTTCGTATTTTAGTGACCAAAAGATATCCGGTCGAAAGATATTTTTGTTTAAAAAAAAGTTCCTTTTGGGAGTTTTTGTGAGAATAGACAATAAGTCTGAAAAATTTGATTGGTTTTATTAAGTTTCATCCAATAATTTTGTGTTATTTGATGAAAATCTAGACTAATAATTGGAAATTCTTAAATTAATTTCTAGAGTTTGTTCACGGTACTTAATTACCCGAAAATAACTGAAAGATATTACATACATTAATATTTGTAAATTAATTATTTGAAATTGAAAGCCTTTTAAAATTTAATCACTCACAATCTTAAATATATCATGTTTAATCTTGGACACTTTTAGACGTTAAATCGATGAGATCATAACATCAGGTATGATTCATTTTTATCGTTGATAATAGGACTCGACATTATTATTGTTGCATAGGAATTACGAATCACAAAGTTTTATTATGTAAACACATTCAAAATGACTTGAAACTTGAAAATATAAAATTCGATCCAATGAAGAATAGTAGAAATTATAATTGAACGATTTTGTAAAGAGGGTGTCTATTGTGTGGAAATTTAAGGAAATCCGGGAATTTTCCTTTTGAAAAAACTTTTCCGATTAATCTTATAAATATTTTTATTTGACACTTGCATCTTTTGTTAAATTATTATTAAATTATTATTGGAGATTAGTCTTTTATCGTAATTAAACGTTAATATGATGTACTTAACTAATTAAAATATTTTTTAAACTCGTCCTTGATTGATATGTAAAATTAATGAGTTTTAATTTGAAGTAAAAAACAAATCTTTCAAATTCAAAGAAAACAACCCTGCAGCAATTTAAAATATTCAATTTTCAAATATTCAATTATAAAATATTTTTAAATATTTCAGTCGAAATTAGACTTTCTTCTTATAATCTCGACAATTTGGCTCTTGTTGATATTTTCACGAAACCAAGAAGGGTCAGGCTTATAATTTCTACATGTTTATCTTTTCTGAGACGATTTATAATTCTTAGAAATTTCCACCTGCATTCATTGTTTCACTCGGTCTCTTTTGTTTTGGTTCTGTTGACTGACCTTCTTCAGACTCTCAATAGTATAAAATTTTGAAATTTACAACGTTTTTATTGCTTTTGACTCTCGTCCAGAGAGGTTTGGAAAATATTTAATCCGATAAAATTCAACGCGTAACCTGCTCGCGATTAATCTACATTAATTAATAAGATTCTATTTTTTTACTAAGTCTTCATAGTAAAGTGTTCTTTATTATTATTTTTTTTTTTCCAAAAGTATATGTTATAAGCAAAGTATCCAAGAAAACTACAGAACACAGAAGGTATTTAGAATTTCGTATCTCAAGAATTTGTCTCTTTTTAAAAATATTGTCATTATTCCAAAGATTTATTAATTCCAGGGGTACTGTGCGGGAATTTATAAGGAAATCCGGGAATTTCGTGGGCAAAATTTAGATATAGACATTCTGGTAAAGTCGCAAACATCTTGAAAAATTATAAGCTAATAATTATTGTATGTTCAAGTCTAAATTTTTTTAAACATATGATAACCAAATTTAGTTGAAAAAATGTTAAGAACCTACTTTACGGTCTTATAAACTCAGGATGTTTCGAAATCATCTTCCTGTGTAAAAAGCTTAGATTTACCACAAATACCACGAATGGTCCCACCCCCTAATTGAAAACCACGTGTTCACCAAATACCTCTTCCTCCTTTTTCTCTCTCTCGCCCTTTTTTATAGAACGTCGACGTAAATATTTTTAGAAAGTATTCGAACGCCCCATGTGTAGACGCATTTTTTTTTCATGGTGTTAGTACAACTACATATAGTTAGTTAGAGATCCCTCTCTTCAATATTCCCAAACGACGTCTGGCGTCGAAACTATTTTTATTTTATTTTATTTTATTTTAATTTTATATAATTCTATGACTTTATTTTATTTTTTTTACTATAGTACTCCCAATTTTTATTAAAAGGAGAGATGAATAAAAATCACGGTGTCAACGTGTTGACCGAATCCATTTCAAATCAGAGAGTCAGGGAAAATAAGGCGATATTTTCTCGATTTTTGAATGAACAGTTTTCTACAAAGTTATGCGAATTTGAATTTTAAAGTACTTTTTCCATAAAAGACCAATTTTTTCATTTAACTTCTATAACTCTTGACCTAATTGAGATATTTAAGTTTTCCTTCCAGGATCTGGTGACGTTTATAAAAACTAAAAATTAACAGAATGGCGAACAATTCTACGAAAAATTCTACTTATATTAGACAGCCTTAATTTTAAATGGATTCGGTCTACTTTAGTTTGATTTTAAGGTAAGTTAGGATCATTTTAGGAGTCTCTATAAATTATTAGGCTGAAATTTCAGACGTTTACTCAGACGAATTTTTCTTTCATCACATATTGTTTGCAAAAACATATCCTATGATTTATGTTTTAATAAGTAAATTATTTTAAATAAAACAATTTTTCAGTGAGAATCTTTCAAGAAAAAAAAATTCGTCTGGATTTTAAAGCTTATTTTTAAGGGTTTGAAAAGAATTAAAAAGATTTCAAAGGTTTTAACCTTTTCTAGTAATTTAAATGTTTTTAAAGAGTTAAAAAAATTGATTAAATAATTGAGAAAAAATTTAATTTAAAAAATTCGAAAACAGTTTAAAAATATCTTTAAAAAATCTCTTAAAATATCAGGAAATCTTTTAAAAATCATAAAAATCTCTTGAAATCCCTTAAAATTATTTAAAATGCCTTATAATTCCCGGATATTTAAAAAAAATTATAAAAATCTCTGGGAAACCCTTAAAATTCTACGAAAACCTTCAAATTCTCATAAACTTTTAAAAATCCTTTCAAATCCCTAAAATTAAAATCTCTTAGCATGTCCTGAAATTTTTAAAAATCCTTTAATATCTTTTTACCCCTGGAAATTCCTTAAAATCATTATAAATCTCTTAAAATCCTTAAATAATTTTTAAAATCTTATGAAATCTCTTAAAATCCCGGGCAACGCCGCGTAAATTTCTTTTAGTAATTAAATACAAATTTTCGGTTTTGGAAACTTTAAAAACTTTTTTTTGATAATTTTATTTCAATAAATGATGTGAAAAAAATCGTCAGATTAGACGTCTTAAACTTCAATCCAATCTATAAATTCTCAGTTTATATTCTCCACCAGAAATTAAATATAATTTTGCAGTTTTTACTCTTTTTTGTTTCCTCATAGAGGAAGCTTTGTAGTTGTGTCAAAAATCCAGTTTCTAAAAAAAGGTTTTTTTGAACATATTTTAAGTGGAATATATCTAATATGATGTCCTGAAAAATTGTCCGTGTGTGTATGTGTGTGTGTGTTATGCTTTTAACGATCCTGCAATATTTTTAGAACGCATATAGATAAATTGATGAAATTTGGCATATTTATTCCACTATTTACAAAGTTGGATTTTTTTACAATGGTTTACCAAGATATTTAATTTTACAAGTTTCGTGTACTTTTATAATTTTCGTAAAATTCATTTTTTCACTATAACTTTTCAAATATTCAAAATTTAAAGTTGATGTAAGGAAAATGAAGATTCCTCTCATCGAGACGAATCGATTGACCTATATGATTAATGCATTTCATTAAAAAATAAGGATGTTATGGTTAATTGTATTTTCAAAAATTAATTTTCATCTATAACTTTTCAAATAATCAAAATTTTGACCTGACGTAAGGAAAATAAATATTCTTTGTGTCGAGATGAATCGATTGACCTAC
>CAJFCP010000674.1:27007-39524 GCA_904066005.1 Synergus itoensis | reverse complement strand
GTCGAGATAAACATTTTGGATCGTATCTCGTACAAGCTCTCTTTCAAAATCATAAAAAAATAAAAGCTGATAAAAGGTACATAAAGATTGAGCGAATTTTACTTTTCTAGGTCATCAGATACAGCTAGAACAACAATCATTAAATTTTTTGAGAGGCTCTTCTGGGTATCTCGAAGTGTCAGTTTCGATTTTCGAATCTGGTTCGCGGTTTTACGACGCGTCGAGAGAATGGGCTCTTCTCGTAAAAGAGAGATAGAAAACATCGAGAGAGATGCTCTCCCTCGTGTTGGCATTTCGATGTATATGTATGTGCGTTTTCCGTGCGCGGCCATCTAAATTTAACGACCGCCGCGGACGTACGCAGGGTAACCCGTTAATTTCGGACAGCTTTTACGCCGACCAATGTGTCTCCGACCGGTCGAGAGCAAAAGAGATAGAAAGACAGAAAAAAAGAGAAAGAGAGTGGTCGGACGTTGCACTGAAAAAAAATTAAAAAGATATTGGCCGAAATAGATATCTTCCACGTCACAATCTCTACCTCTCTAAAAAATTTAACACTCCCCTTCTCTCAATATAAAATACTGTCAATTTCAATCTACAACCTACTTCAACATTCGAAAGTAAATTTTTATGAAAATTTCTTAAACATTCACAATATAAAATATAAAAATATTTTCAAAATGTCTAAAATTAACAAATAAATGTCGACGGTAGATTTTTTATATTTTCAAAAAAATCTTCGTCGTTTTGTCAATCTTAAATTTTTTAAAAGTTCCTCGTGCATGGAGTCTAAAGAAAACGATAAACCTCATCAGAATCTGGAAAAAAATTTAAATGTCTTAATAAGGTCAAAAGCTTTAAAGTTTTTTCAAAAAACATACATTTTATCTTCAAGACTCAATAACTTTTGATCTACATAAGATATTTAAGTTTTCTTTGCAGATTCTAGTGAGGCTCATGAACCTCTTTAATTCCCAAAAGAAAATGTATAAGAAGGTCGGAATAAACAAAATGGCGACGGTTGATGTTCTTCATTTTCAAATAAACCGTCATCGTGTTGTTAATCTTAAATTTTCTTAAAAGCTTCTCATGGAGTCTAAAGAAGACGATAAACCTCACCAGAATCAGAAACGAAAATTTAAATATTTCTATCAGGCCAAAAGTTTTTGGTTACTTTTTTCTTTAATTTTATCTTGGAGTTTCAAGAGAATAATAAATCTCTCTAGAATCAAAAATTCTACAGCTTTAAAGAAACAATCTCATTATAAATCGGAGAAATATATTTCTATATAAATATATTTATAGAATTATAAACAAATATTGTTCTATATCTATAGAAATATATAGAAATATATTTCTAATATATCTTCTACTAATTTCACAGACCCTGATTGAATTAGTTTGCCTTAATTTTACAAAATACAGGATGGCCACATGTTAGGGAAGTCAGGGAAGTCAGGGAAGTAAGCGAAATGTCAGAGAAATGCGAGTACTTGTCAGGGAAAATAGAAATTCACATTTATGTTAACTATGTTATTTTTTTCATATTACATATATAACTTTTATAATTTATTTAATAAATTTTAGAAACTATCCAAAGATTTCGAAGGATTATAAATAATTTTCAGGTATTCTCTGAGATTCTCTAGGTTTCTAATGATTTCAAGACATTTTCAATAATTTTAAAGGATTTGAAGAGGTTTTTAGGAATTTTAAGTGATTACAAGAGATTTGTATAATATTTAAGAGATTTAGTTGAATTTTAAAAGGACTTCATAAAATTTTAAGAGATTTTTAAGGAAGTTTAGGGAAGTCAAAGAATTTTAAGGAATTTTAAAGTTCCTTGAGAAATTTTAAAGGATTTCACAAGATTTTTATGATTTTCTAAAGATTTTGTGGAATTTTAGGGAATTTCGAAAAGTTTTCAAATATTATAAAGGTTTTTTTACTTATTTTTAGGGATTTAAAAGTTTTTCGTGGAATTATAAAGGAATTTAAGAAATTTGTAAAAATTTAAGAGATTTTAAGGAATTATAAATATTCTCGTGGAATTTAAAAGGATTTTAAAAGCCATGTAAGAATTTTAAGAAATTTTAATTATTTTAAAGTGATTTTAAACAATTTAAATTTTCCTCATTGAATTTTAAAGGATTTCACAAAATTTTTATGATTTATAAAAGATTTTGTAGAAGTTTAAGGAATTTCAAGAGGCTTTCAAGAATTTTAAGAAATCTGTACGTATTTTAAGGGATTTTAAAGTTTTTCGTGGAATCCCAAAGGATTTTAAGAAGCTTGTAAAAATTGTAAGTAATTTTGACATTTTAAAAATGATTTTAAGGAATTTTAATAGTCTTCATAGATCTCTAAAAAATTTCAAGCCATTTTTTATTTTTAAAAGAGTTTGTGAGATTTTTTATTTCAAGAGTTTTTTTTTTTAGAGATTTTAATGCACTTTAGGGAATTTTAAGAAATTTTAATAGTCCTCATAGAATTCTAAAAAATTTCAAGCCATTTTTGATTTTTAAAAGATTTTGTGAGATTTTTTATTTCAAGAGTTTTTTTTTTAGAGATTTTAATGCACTTTAGGGAATTTTAAAGAATTTCACGAGATTTTTATGATTTGTAAACGATTTTTTAAAATAATTGTAAACGATTTCATGGAATTTTAAATATTGTAGTGGAATTTTAAGATATTTAAAGATGTTTTTAGGAATTTCAAAAGATTTCAGCAAATTTTAAGGGATTTCAATAGATTTCAAATAATTTAAAGAAAATTTGATGCATTTTAAGAGATTTTTAGGAATTTTAAAAGATTTTGAAGTTTTTCTTGGAATTTAAAGTATCTCAAAGGATTTTGAGGAATTTTAAAAAAGATTAGTGAAAATTGAAGGGATCTCATGAAATATTAACAAATTTGAAGGGATTTCGTGGAATCTTAAGATGTTTCTAGGAATTTCAATGAATTTTAAGAGATCTTTTCAAAAGTTGTTTTAAATTCGAGAGATTTTTACGAATGTTAAATGTTGTGAAGTGATTTTAAATTTCAAAGGATTTAAAGTGATATTATACGAAATTTTTGAAAAATTGCAATAGAATTATTATTATTGAAAATTTATACGCATTTTAAATACTTTTCAGTCAGGGAAATTTGTCTGAAAGTCAGGGAAATGTCAGGGAAATTGAAAAATTGAATCTGGTGGCCACCCTGAAAATACAGTTTAGTTTGAGGACTTGAGATCTTTTGTCAGGTCTAGGTCAGTGCAAGTGTGGCGCCAGTGGTTCTCATCGAATTAGAAGAAAGAATGCAGGTTGAGTGACACGAGAAGTAAGGGCAATGGTAATCAACGTTAGACCGTGGTCGCATTGAAAGACGCGTTGTTGAGAGGATCAGTCAGTGGGGCTCGGTGTGAAAACGCGTTGTGCCCGTGTGTGGGTTGTTTCACATGACAGCGTCTGCTCAAGAATAAGAAGACGAGATGTGAAGAAGAAGAAGAAACGATCTTCCTACCTTTCCCTTGTCACCACCCCTCGGCGACACCTCGTCGCGTTCGCGGACAGACAGACAGACAGATCCTGTCGTGGAGGATGTGCCCGATATATGAGGACTTGCATTTGTCATTCGTAGATATCACTCTTGGGTGGTCATTGTTGTTGAGAATGGGACGAAAGGCTTCAATGCCTTATCTCTCTGCACAATGCCGTTAAATCTACTCCTCTTCCTCTCCCATCTTGGAAATCTCTTCCTCATATCCTCCGTGTTGATGCCCTCTAGCTGACTGAATAAATTTGTCTCCAGGAGATGAGCAACCTGTTCCATAATGGATTACTCTAATCCCCTGATAAGACCAGACATGTGATGCAACTTCACAAATCAGAAATCTAATAAACCATTTCTATTATTGTTAGGAACTCGATCTGTCTCTGGTCTGGATCATTTCAACAGGTTGAAACTTCAGTAATCTTACGATCCGTTGTGGGGATCTTCAAATTGGAAGTGGTCCAGTTTTCTGTCCAAAGCGTCTTTGATCATTTCATTAGTGTCGCATTAGAGATAATAGTCAGGTGTATTCACGGTCTTCGTTTGAATGAAAAGGACTCTTCAGATTGTGCTCAAGATATGAGTGAATCGTCTCTTGAGGGCTTGAAGAACATTCTCCATATTCTTCGGAATTGCTCTCGATAGATCTTTGTAACTGATTGTGAGTTTAAAATCGGAATACATAAGCAACAGTTATTTCCACTCTATTCATTTTTCCGTCTGATTCAATTATAATCAGTACGGTTTTCTAAAGTTTTCGAAGTACTGCATTAACTTGACTTGCCTAATTGTCATGCAGGTATAAAGGATGCACGTGAATTGTGGGTAGAGAGAAAGGAAACAGAGAAAAGAGAATGAGGAAGAAAAGAGAGTGAGGAACGAAAACAGGTCGTCAGAAGGTGAACAGATCCGTAAACGCCCTCCTCGTCTACGTGTTTGTCGTAGTTGCTGTAGTTGATACGCATCGTGGTTAGGTTGGCAGGAATGCTGGCAGGTGTGCCAACCAGAGAGCAAGGCAACGACATGTCCCTGTCTCGAGTCTTTTCGCATCCCGTCATAGAGACTTCGCTCTGCACTAAACTTAGTTGCAAGTCGCTCTCTCAAAGGTTGAAGCACTTGTTCTAAAGCCGTACATTAACCATTCTTAGAAACAGTTATTGATGCGGTGGACAACTGAACATTGAAGGCATCCGATGAATTAACCGATTACGTAACCAGTGAGAATCTCCGGAAGAAATTTTACAATGCCTTTGAAATGACCCGACCTGGAATAATGAGATACAACTTGCTATAATGAAGTTAAGACTATAATAAGATTACGACGTCGATAAGATTGGCATTTATCAAACCCACGTCATCGCTACCGCGTACTTAATGTTTTATTTTTTTTAATTACGGGGTGTACCTACATGTTTAGATCCTCTCTAAAGATTTAAGAGATTCCCACCCGGTTTTGCCTCCATGCGATCGCTTTCCGAATGGCTAATTTGACCCTGGAATCTAAGTATAAACTATGCGACAGACGCAACAACTCCTTTGGCAGTTGCGTTGTTATTATATCGACGCTTCATTTGGCCCAGTCGTGTTACCGTGACTTACGGTCTCCCCAATCCCAGAAGCAACCGTTCTTCATCTCCTGTTTCGCGTAACGAGATCCGTCATCCAGATGCTGCTGAGCTGTTAGCAGAAATTCGGGGGGGGGGGGGGAAGTTAAGACTATGTAGATTCTACATTTTTTAGCGATTTTTTTCGTGTGAGTCGAATTCCAATTCAATTAGAGCTTAATTGATTCCAACTCCTGAGAGGCTAACGAACCTCGATATGGTTCCAAAAAATTGCTGCTCTCTCGGGTTAGGTTATTTCTGGTTACATTCATCATCATCTGGCACGAGCATGAAGCGACTTGGCCAATTTCGCAGCCTACAAGCACCTTCTATCATAGACACACGGTGAGTGATTTAGGTCGCTGATCACTGTGACACCAGGTCCTGCAACCCCTAATTTCGAATCTGGTTAATCATCACTCTTTCGGATGTTCGCTTTAAATCTCAAATATGTGTCTTTAAGGCTAGATTTGTTAGGTTGGCTAGAGACAGGTTATCGAGTAGTGGCCCAAGCGCGATGTCTATATGGAAGTGTGACATCTTGACGGTTATTCCTGGATGCTCCGGCGTCTGTCCTCTATTAACGTGCATGCTCGGAAACTACGTCCTTCTCTCTTTGCACCGCGAACCCTCCCGTGGTAAGGGGTGTCGGGGGACTTGCCAGAGAGGATGGTTCGCCAGAGGAAAAGGGGGAGAAGAACGCTCTACGCTCGTCAGAAATAGTGGCACTTCCCTGTCTCCGCGCCAGCCACCAATATCTATTCCGGCTCTACAAAACAACATCCCACCAACTAGACTTACTTCTATAATCCGCCGAGCCATGTTTTTCCTTTAAGCCTTTAAGGTTTCAAGAAATAAGACCAGTTTTCATGAATTGCCGCTCTTTTTTTTTGGGGGAGCCAGGCAATTCATTTATCTTCTCTAAATGGGAACTTCAAAGTCGCAGCATCTAGTTCTAGTTGGATTCTATGATTACCAACATCCCATCAAGCCATGTTTTTCCTTTAAGGTTTCGAGGATTTGGCTTCTTGCAATTGAGATGTTCCGTTTGTTCCCTCTTAATGTGGAATACCATTTCAAAGTCTCACTTGAGCAAACATTTTTGCTCGCATTTTTACATGAAATGGAAGACAAGACTTTATGTGATCTTTGTTTTAATTAGCTAATTGTAAGTTGTCTTGTGAGAGTGAAAATGTAATATCGTAAAAAATGTAATAACAATTTGGTGAAGAGGAGTTGGAGATGTTTCAGAATAGGAACTCGTTTTGCGATGGGACTCTATGGGTGGCGAGACCTTGCCCTACGTCTCGGTCCCTAGATTTAATTCTCCAGTAAATATTAACGACCTCCGTACGCTTCGCATGGTTGGCAATCCTACGCTCCACGAAGAGTACCTCCGGTGTCGGTGGCCCGCCAGCAGGGCCATCCTTGCCTTTTTCGAGACATCGGTTAGCAGTTAGGGAGGTTTCGGTTTTACTGGCGTGGCGAACGATTCACACTCCTAAGTCGAAGAGAGACGAAAAGAGAGAATTCTCTTTTTCTACTTCACTCCTTCTGCCTCTCTTCGTGTCGCTCCACTTCGACGTAAAAATATCTCGGCTCTCTCGCAGTGTCATCATCCTCCGTTCAACGAATATAACGGGTGGCACTGTCACCAGAAGACGATACAGGAAAAATGTAACATTTTTTGAATTTTTATTTTCATCTGACGTAGGTGGACCCACTTCCACGAATTAGAAGCCATTCTCCACTCTACAATATTAGATTCTCGCTTGAGACCCCGGTAAGAAGGCTTGAATAGAATCCTATTCTAAAAAGAAGAGTTCAAAAAAGGTCGAAAGTCGTAACACCTTTTCCGTAATCATGATTCGTTGATTGTGTATCGATAATGCTTTTCAACAATCGATAATTGTGGTTTCCGTAAGCCTGATTCGTCGTTTATGTATCGATAGTAATTTTCGACAATCGATACTTGGTTCTCGGAAATTTCCCGCGTTCATTATGTTTAGCGTTGTGAAGTTACGTGTTGATGTCACTGTAAGTTTCTCATTATGTTCAGCGTTGGGAAGTGACGTTTCACTATATTTGGGAAGTCACTGTAAGTTTATACGAAAACTTACGTTTCACTTTATGTATTTTTATAATTAAATTTTCTTAGTAAACTTTTTCTCATTTATTTTTAATTATATTAATTAAAATAATTTTTATATGTAATATAAAATTATTCCGTTTATATTTACGTTAATTTTTTAAAAATTAAAAAAAAAAATGAGAAAATATATAAAATTAGACAAAATTTGATAATGTATATTTATATGATATTACATTTATAAAAAAAAAAAAAATTATAAATGTAAATATTTAGTAATAGATAAACGAACATTAAAAATTTATATTCAATTTTATAAATTAAAAAAATTATATATCAATAAATGTAGAAGTAGCGTTGCAGAGAAAAAAGAAATGTCGGTAAAGTTAAAAATTGGGTTAGTATTAAATGGATTTAAATAAAAATTTATCATATAAAAAAAAAAAATAAGAATTCGCAAAAATGTTATGAAGAAAGAGTGGTATTAATGTAACAAAAAGTATTACAGAAAAAATGTGATTAAGGTAGTTAATTTTATATATAAATGAAAGAAGATAAATAATTTTAATATAGTTTTAACAAGTGGGAAAAAAAATTGAAATTAATATTAGGATCATTGTAAAATAAGAAAAATTTTAATAAAAATTAGCATATAAACAATAAAATTTAAGTTTATTAAAGAAAAAAAGGTTTAGTAATAAAAAAAATTATTATTATTATTAAATTAAAAAAAAGGAAATATTATAAAAAATAAAATAAAATACGCGCGCGTTAGCGCGCGTACGGTCTAGTGAAATAAAAAATTTAAGATTTTATTATCTCAAAAATCTAATTTCCGGCTATTCACATATTGTTAATGACATCTCTCTCGTATTCCATAAAGCAGGATAGATTTGAAGTGTATTTAATTCAGTCTAATTCATTCACGAAATGTGCGCATAAAATTGTTTGAACTATCCACTTTTGAATATAAAATAGGAAGGATCTATTCAGTTGAATTCAATTTTGCACTGCAGCGGATAGATCAAGTAATTTGAATTCAAGAAATTTGTATTGGTTTTATATGTAATATATTATTCTCAATTTGAATAATGAACTGAATTTAGTAATGAACTATAATAATATAATAATAATAATAATAATAATAATAATAATAATATATAATATATAATAATAATGAACTGAATTTGAAAATTATATTTTTTAAAGTGTATTAACACGGATAGCAGTTGCTTCTTTACAATACGGTTTCTGATATAAGAAAACTGAGACAAAATCAGGTATTCAAAGTAATTGCAAATTTCAATCATATTATATTCAAGTGTATCCTATTCTATTTAAGGTTGGGGGAGGGCAACTTGATCGAGAAACCGGGAAAGGCCGGGAAAAGATATGACCGGAAATTTATTAACTGTGAAAAATCCAGTACATGGTTGGGAATTTAATCAAAAAACCGGGAGTTTACTTCTGATCGCAGTAAAATTCAAGGTTCCATTATCTTAATAATTATCTATACTATATGAATTGGTTTGAAGTTTCAGACGTCTAATCTGACGATTTTTTTTCTATTTATTGCAATAAAAGTATTTTTTTTTTATGTTTTCTAAGTTCTTAAGAGCATGTGTTTTGAAGTTCCTTAAAATATCTTGAAATCACTTAGGTTTTCTTAATATTTAAAGAATTTCAAGGGAATTACTGTAAAATAACTGAAAATGTCAAGAGAAATATTTCTAAATTTCACAAGTTTTGTAATTTCTAAAAAGCTTTTAATTTTAAGTCCCTTTAATTCCACAACAACACGTCTTTTTTTAAAAAGTGTCCAAATCTCCCAAAATTCTTTAAAAAAATTTGTTGGTATCTAAAAATTCCGCGTAATCCCCTAAAATGTCTAAACAAATCTTTTAAAATTTATTTAAAATCTTTTGAATTCCTTATTCTTAACATTCCTTAAAATCAAGTTAAATTTCTCCTCGAATTCCTCCAAATATCTTGAAATTCCCTAAAATCCATGAAATCTTTTGAAATTTCTTAAAGTCAATTGAAATATCTTAAAATCCCGAGCAACGCCTGGTAAATTTCTACAAGTAAATATAATAAATAATCGAAATTTTAGAATTTTTATAATAAAATTAAATTTTCTACTATGAAAAAAAAAACACATATCGCAATCCTTCTCTTTATTGTATTACAGGATGTTTAGAATCAGTCATGAATTAAAATAAATTTTGTGCTTTATGGTAAAATAAATATGTTATTTTTAGTAGACCGGGAAAATTGAAAAACTTGACTGCGAGAAAAATCAGGAAATGACCGGGAATTTGAAATTGTCCTTTGACGGAAAAAACTCTATGGTTGTGACAACAACAGAAATAATAAAGTATAGTACGTACAACTACTAATTTGTGGTTGTACACATGTGGTTCTGGTAACCATTATGAAATAGTTGTGGCAACTATTTAATAACAGTTGCCACATAGTTGTGGCTGTTTCCACGTAATAGTTGTGGTTGTGCCAGTCACAATCGTGGTTATGGCAACCAGAAATTGTAGTTGTACCATATTTTACTATGTCTATGGTTGTCACAACCATAGCAGTATTTTCCGTGTGAGAACTCTCGTCAAAGTCAATCTAAACAGTACATAATGCAGGATCTATCATATCTTTAAAGAGAGTTACAAAGCCTCGTGAAGAATTCCGTGGTGAAAGAAAGATGAATCGCGCACTTGAAGAAGGTCGAGGTCTCGCGAATCACAATCGCAGATGAGGCTCGCTTATTGCTCGCAGAATAGAGTCGGTATCATAGAAAGAGAAACTCGTGCACGGAAACAATGTAGGCAGTACACACGGCGAAGGTTAGGAGCGCCGTAAATCACGAGAACGAGGATCGACGCCCGTAAAGTCATCGAGCTACGATCATTCGTAGCGGATGGTGCTGGAGTGCCGATTACGTGAATAGGGCACGTGAGAGACACAGATTATCGACTCGGATGATTCATTAGGGTCGCAGGTAACCACCTCATTCACAGAGAAACACGGTTTTACAACTATTTTGAATCCATAAATCAATCTCCAGTTGTTGCCATCTTCGGCATCAACTTCCACATCAGCGTCCCGTTAACATCAAGGTCATCAACATCCACACCGAGATCCACACACAATCATCATAATATCATCACCATTATCATTACCTTTAAATTCCTTTAATCATTTGCAATCCCATATGTAATACATATCATCTAAAACTGATATGCAAAGTTAATCTGATAATCAACTATGTTTGAATAATTCAAACTGAATTGAAGCGCATTAATGTATATTGTGCTCTCTCCTTTGAACCCCATTGTGGCACTTCAGAGTGTAAAAAATAGTGAAAAAGCAAGAGATCGAATTACGAAAAAGGGTGCAAAATGTTTAAAGCAGCTCGACGGAATATTTTAGCATGACAATATATCCATTGTCGTGAAAATCGAGGCGCTAAGAATTATATCGATATAGCGGGCACATATCGTAGCATGTAGCGAGCCCTCGGGGATAACCACGAACTTTCAACCCCCGCGTCGAGAGTCGCTATCCTCATTAAATATTCAACCCCGTAATACAATATCTCTCTCGGCTACCCTGCGAAAGTCAGGAAGAAATGAAAGAAGTGCCGTGTAAATGATTCGATGCAGGAAGTCCTTCTTTTCTCCTTCTTGACCCTTGATTTGATTTTTCATCGTGACATGTATTCTTTTACTTTTAAGCTCGCTTTTAAGATAGTATTTTCATTTCTTGATTTTTTTTCTCGTGAGCACTTAAGAGATTACATTATACTTTGATTTATGAAAGTGATACGATATCATTCAAGATGCAGCGGGTTCAGGAAAGATAAGACTTACGTTTCAATTGATACGCATCAGTTTTGAATATCTGGAAGGACATCAGAGATTAAGAAAGCAATGACTGATATCGATTTTTAAGAAATGAGTACTAAGCTTCTGATACGCAAATCAAATTTTTATCAAATTAATTTCATTATCAATTTCATTTCGATTGACAATTTCTGACTGACATCTTTGCTGGAAATTTGTAGTAGTTTACATTGTTGTCGACTTTTCAGCGGATTCAGTTTTGCACCATTTGCAAAATGAATAATGTGGCACGATCCAAGCTTTGCTTGGACATTAGCCAAACGCTATTTGCTGGCTTAGCAAAAACATTATTTTCGGCGTGTTTTCTTTCCAAAACCATGTACTTCGAGAACTCCACTTTTCATTTGCTATTTTCGGAGGAATTGTGTTTATATTTCTTCTCGAGACTGACATTTGACCATTTTGGATTCTTTTATTCAAAGTGAAAAACGAGTCAAGAGAGAAGGAAATACAACTTCAATATTTTAAGATAATTACACTGAAAGAAATTATATACCAGAATACGTTAAAATCGATATTAGAATTTAGTATAATCTTTTACGATTTAGGGAAATCGGGTATTTATATTACAAAGTAGTATAAAGGATTCTGAAATTTGCTAAAGTCTATACTAAAAATTATGAGTCACTCGGAAAGAATAATATAGACGAAAACAGACGAAAATAAGAAAAGAGAAAGAATAAGTTCGTAAACCCGTTGTGAATTTCCGTCAAATCACACTGCACAATTATAACACATAAATACACACATTATGAACATTCATTCGCAGAGGTAATATACTAACTACTCAACTTTAACTTATATACATATTACGTACACATAAACATAAAATACACGCATCGCAAATAAATCACGCTGAGAGAAGAGTTTTGAAGGTTTCTTATATAGTAATTGGTGAAAATTTTTGCACTTGTGAGAAACGGCATGGTGCTTAGATTGAAACACAAAGTTCTCCGAAACTCCGATTCACGTCGTGAGCGCTACGATCGGCGAATTCGGCTGACCTCGGGTTGCCTCGGGAGATTCCGATTTTTTAATATAGTGACTTACAGTTTCCTCAACAGAAGCTTACAATTTTTGTTAGCGTCTATATTAATTTGTAGAATATTTCTATTAACATATGTAACTCAAGCTAGTAATTTCTGTAAATGCTTTTGTATTATTGGATAATATCATTATCAATTTTTATTATTCTGTGTTCATAATACATAAAATATCAATCTTTGCTATTAAATATACCAATTCTTGTTTTCAAGAATTTTAAAGTTTCGTAAGTATGCTAACAATTAGGAATGGGTAACGCTCGGTGAGAATCGATTCTTCGATTTCGATTCTTTCGATTCCCACTCCTCAAAAAGCCCGCGAATATTTAAAA